>PVJX010005319.1:0-86498 GCA_004027295.1 Dolichotis patagonum
TGGAGAGGCTGTGGGGAATAAGGAACTCTTCTACACTGTTGGTGGGAGTGTAGACTGGTGCAACCACTGTGGAGGTCAGTCTGGAGATTCCTCAAAAAGCTGGGTTTGGAAGTCCCATTTGACCCAGCTATTCCGCTTCTAGGTATATTCCCAGAAGATCTGAGACTATCATACCACAGTGATATATGTGCACCCATGTTTATAGCAGCACAATTTGTAACAGCCAGATCTTGGAAACAACTTAAGTGCCCATCAACTGAGAAATGGATTAAAAAGATGTGGTATTTTTATACAATGGAGTACTACTCAGCTATAAAGAATGATCACATTGAAATATTTATAAATAAATGGACACGACTTGAGATCATACTCATAAGCGAAATAAACCAGACTCACATGTGTAAATACCATATAGTCTCCCTAGTATGAGAGTTGATAAGAGTATATAAGATTTTATGGAAATCATGAGTCCCCATCTCATAGCTTTGAAGCCTTTCAATGTTTTCATTCATTAGTTGGAATGGTTTTATCCTGTTTTGTTTGACTTTATTATAGGTGATGCTATGAACAGCTGTTTTGAAGAGAACAAAACATTATGACAGCTATTGCTGATTTAATACTGTCCTTCTTAGAAGTCCTACCAAGCTTCTATTCTTCTATTTCCATTGGTTCTATCTATCACATTGTGTCTTATTGGGATTTGAATATGTGTGAAAGTATAAACAAAATTTTTTATTGAAAATGAGATATTGGGCCAGGGATTTAGCTCAGTGGCTTAAGTGCCTGCCTGGTAAGCGCGAGGTCATGAGTTCGATCCCCGGTACCAAAAAAAAAAAAGAAAGAAAATGAGATATTATAGTACCCATTGATCATTCTCTGTTATTCGGTTCAGAATGCCCTGTAATTCTTTCACTCTTTGAATGGTTTTATACTTTTTTTTCATATTTGATATTATTGTATTTGAAACTATGCTCAACTATAGCAGAGAAAGAAATATTGTGATAGCTATTGTTAATGTCCGGTTGTCTTAATGTTAAGTATTGTGTTGCCTATGTTGTCCGGTTCTGATCTGCTCTGTACTGACCTCTTTTGTCTTATTCTCTTTAAAATAAAATGGAAAAAAGAAAAAAGAAAAATATATATATATATCAGAAAATAAAGTGCAATAAAGAAAAAAATTTACTAGTTAGCAAGAAGTTTGAGTATGGTATCACACACCTTTAGTCCCAGCTAGCCAGGAAACTGAGGCAGGAGGATACCTTGAGCCCACAAGGTCATTCTGGGCAGCATACTGAGAACACATTCCTTAGAAAATAGACAAGGAGGAAAGAAAGTGTTACTGTTTTTGAGAGGGTGGCCAGGTATAGCTTCTCTAGTAAGATGGCAATTCAGGCACAGCTGATGTGCGCTGATTTGTCAGTGACTAGGGAATCCCGTGGAAGTCCCATGGGAACAGGAGAACAGACTCCATCCTGCCAGGCGAGGCCCTCAGCACCTTCTCCTCACAGAGGGACTTAGTATTGATAGGAAGCGTGACAAGGTGGCCCTGGCATTAAGCAATTCTAACAAGGGATTGATTTTACCAGTGAGAATGGGTAAATTGCTCATCTTCTAAAAGTAAGTTAACTCTTGGAGGCCCCTAGGGTATTGTTCATTTACTAATTCATCTACAAATTGTCTGCTTCTCGGCCTCTAATTAGTGACATTCTCCTCCACCACAACCGGGCTCTCCTCGCCAGTTCTCAGGTCCCTATCACCTGGTGACCATCCATCTTGCTCCTAGGGAGGGAGGCAGCACGGGCGAACAGCTGGTCGTACATCATTTGTCAGCACCAGAAAGGGATTCATCAAGCCACAGAGCGACGTTGAGTGGAACGGTGCTAGGGCACTGACAGGTTTGCTCTGATTCAATTCTTGACACCTTAAAGAGGGCCTCCATTCACGCGTATCATCGAGATATCATAGATAAAGTAATTTAGAAAAGGTGGAAAGTGTATGTTACCTAGGAATCCACCCCAGGTTACACTGTTCAGATGGAAACATTTTCTACTTTCAGAGCCAGCTACATAGTTTGTTCGGTTCAACACAAAATTAAAATGCTGGGGGCCTTGTTCAAAAAGCACTGAATCCGGGCATGGTGGCACATGTCTGTAATCTCTGCTTCTCCAGAGGCTGCAATAGGAGGATCGTAAGTTCAAAGCCAGCCTAGGCAATTTAATGAGACCCTGTTTCCAGATTAAAAAATAAAAAGGGCTGGGTATATAGCTTAGTGCAGAAGAGCACGCTAGTTCAATCCATAAAAAGAAAAAGAAAAAGAGAAAGAGAAAGAAAGATTTTAGGAAATAAATCTTTTCTTTTCCCTTTTCTCCACTTTCCCTTGACTCATCATAGTGTTTATTTGCTATTTAATGTCCTGCTAAGAAAAATCATAAACTATTAGTATGAATTTTAGCACTCAATTTTATATTGTGCTGTGCCAATCTTATATGCAAATATGAGCATTTGAGTCACGTGAAATCACTGAAATTACAGAATTCATAGTTTGTAGCTCATATGTGCATATGCCTTTTATTCTTGCCAGAACAGTGGAAATGCTACACACAACTAACTCAGCTGTTTTTATTTCACTTCTTGGTACATGCACGTTCTATCTTCACTATCATGCTGATGAGTAAGGAAGGCTGAAAGGAAATAGAGCCATGTGTTGCTTTATATTTTAGTTCTTTCCTATGTCACCATCATGAGAACTTTCTCAGACAGGGCATATTTTTCTTGCGTTTCCTCGAGACTCCCCAGCCTCCCACTCTGTAGCTCACCGGCGTTCTCTCTCAAAGAACATCACAAATTCTATATTCCAGTAGGGCAGCAAAGGATGACACATATATCTTCTTCACTCATGAAAAACAAGTTCAAAGATAAAATTGTTACAAATTTCAAAATGGTGCCTGGAAAGTACTGAGGCTAGTGGAGGTAGCAACTCAAGTTCTTGGAGGTAGCAACACAAGTTCTTGGAGGTAGCAACTCAAGTTCTTGGAGGTAGCAACACAAGTTCTACCACTAGGTGACTGACCCTGCCAAAATTCTCACAAACACATGGTAGACAATGTGCAAGCCACAAGTAAGGGTACCACCACTGTGAAAGGAATTTTGCAAGCAATGTTTCTTCTCCATTTATCTTCTAGATATCTTTGTGATGTAACTTTTAGAAGGCGAAATATTCACCAAGAATGTTTATTATTAGTTTGAAAATATCTTCAAGATTGTCTTAGTTACTTTCTTGTAGCTAGGACAAAATACCTGACATCCAAAGTTAAAGGATGGTTAATTTTACTCACAGTTTGTAGAGGTTTCAGTCCACAGTCAGCTGGGTTCAAGGCAGGGTAGCATGGGAGAGGGACCTGGCAGAGGAGAAACAGTCCACGGCAGAGTAGGCAGGACAGGTCACAAGCAGTAACAAGCAGTGGCAGCAAACATCCCTTTATATTCAATCTAGGCTCTCAACCTATTGGGTGATGCCACCCACACCCAGGATGGCCCTTCCTATGATCCATACCCGGAGCTATGCCAAACCTCTTTAGTTATGCAACACTCTTAATCCCAGTAACACATGCCCTAATCCAACATTACACACTTATAGCCCAACCACCTCCCCAAACCCCCACTTATGAGTACTTGAGGCTTGGGTGGGACCTCTAGATACAAGCCATAACAAGGACTTAGTTTGAACAACAGACCTCAAAACCTTCTGCCCTTTAACCATTTCTTTGGGCTCAATTCCCAACACTGTTTATCCGTGTAGTGGATTAAAAACTTAACACCAGCTGAACTGAATCAGCATAGGGCTGCGCGTGGATGGCCCACCTGAGGAAAGTTGTCAGCGTAAAAAGGAGACCTGGAGAGGAAGACTAACATTGTGGGTTCTCCTAAGTGTTGTTGTTTGGAGCTGTTGGCTCATTCAGAGCTGTTGGTTTTCCTGGAGGAACTTGCCATGCTGGTTTCCCTGATATGAACTTGGCTGTTATCATTGGAGGAGCTCAGGACCTTGTCACTGAGAATTGCTGCAGTTCACTTTTGGGGAAACCTGGTCCTTATTTTGAGCATCATTTCTTGGCTCCAATGCAGACCCCTCAGCCTGCTGGCATAGCTCCTTCACCTGCTGGCATAGACTTTCTGGCTTCCACCGCTGACCTTTGGGCCTTCCCAGCGCAGATCTTTGAAACAAATTTGTGTGAGTCATTGTTGTTGGCTGTAGGCCTACAGTGGGACTTTGCACAGCACTGCCATGGGCTCAAGGTCTTCAGCTGGACTCATGCAGGACGTCGCTGTGGGATCCAGGTCCTCAGCTGGGTTTAGTAGGTCTTTAGTGTGTGGACAGATTTCTTGCACTTTCTTTGTATTTGACTGCTTGGGTGACTATCAAAAATAATACTATAAATTATGTATCCGGCATGTAATCGTTTTCATTTTGAACCCCAAACTACAACACCAACTCCTGCAATGGTTCATACACCTTTTGATGTGGGTGATATTATACCTCCTCTTTCCCTCTCTCTCATGCTAAATTCATATTCTGATTAAAGTTGCCCTGCTTCCTCCTTTCTTTCAACCACTGCCACATTCCTTGTGTATCAAATCCCCATATTTCACAATGATTAAGATCTAGAGTAATGGAATACTTCAACTGCCAAAATGAATCGGAGATCAATGCACAAAACCCTTGAACTGCCAACAGGGCTGCCAGTAATTCTGACACTCATAATAAAACCTAGGGCCTGGTGGGCTTTGCTCTTGCTCTTGGTGACATTGGAGCTCATGGCCTTCTCAAGTACATTATCTTTCTTTCATAGGAATCACTTAGGGAAAAAATATGTAAGTGACACTGAAAAAGCTGCTTTTCAGGACATTCCTTTCCCCGCTGTCTGCAGTCATCCACTGCCTCGACCTTCTGCCCTATTCGCATATGTGCCTTATAACTGATGTGGGATAGGCAGCATTTGGACAGACAGTTCCTCTGCGTCTACTGTAAGCCCGGCCGCTGCCTGTATCCTAACAGAAATCATATCACCAGATTCCTAACGAGAAGCATAATGTTAAAGACTGTTACAAGAACACGAAGGAGGAAAGACCCTTTTTACTCAGGGCCCAACGAACTAGTTCAAGTAATGAAGCCCTATTTTGTATGTAGAGCAAATGGACGACCAGGCCCTGGCAGGAGCTGAAGTACACCCTGCCTATCTGTGCCCTGTGGGCTCTCTGCCAAATTGCCCATACCCACCTTCCTTGTGTGCAAAAAGAAGCAGCTTGTTCAAGCAGCAGTGGCTCTCAGTGGCATGTGAGGACTTTGGGAGATACATGCAAGGCGCTTAATCTTTGCAAGTCAACCCACAGAGGAAAGTCTGGGGTGACAGAAGAAAGGATGTTTTCAAGTGTTTTGGCCAAATACGGTCAAGTCCAAAATAGAAAGTTCGCACAGTTCTGATATGTGTTTAGTTTATGCTCATCCAAGGAACGCTGCTGTATGCTGAAGAGTTAAATGAGTGATGGTAATAAACAGGCTGGCCCTACCACTGATTAAAGTGTCATGACGCCTCTTTAGAAATCAAAGGAGTTATCCTGCTAATGAACCAAATTAGACTGAACTAACATTCATGTTAATAATTATTACTTACAGAGCTAGCTGTGTAAAGATGAATATAATAACAATATTTCTCAGGTGCATACCCTCCAGTTTAAAGCAAATTTGACAGGAACATGCAGGCACCACAGTGGCCCAATTTCAAAGAGTAGAGGGAGTTTTTTTTTAGAGTAGGGATGGTAGATGAGGTCCTAGGTGAGTAATGAAAAGAAGGCTGAGAAACAAAACTTCTTATTAGAACCAGAAGCGTTAACCTGACAAACACACTCTCTCAGGCTCTTTAATACTATGTATGAAATACATATGGTACTCATTTTCCCTTAAAATGAGCCATGATAAAAAACAATTTTATGTTCTCAAGGCTAGAAATAGAAAAGATATGCATTGATGATAGTATTGATTTTTTTTTTTAAAAAGTCACTGAAATGCTGTTATTAAACATAGCTTGTAGTTACAGTGAAAAGGGAGAGCTGCTTTTAATTCCCTGGGGAGGATGGAGTTCTGCTGGGTCCCTTTTGTCACTGTCAAGATACAGAAAGAATGAAAAATACTTGGGTGCATTTCATTATTAATACACACGCACAGTGTGAACACTCCATTACTGATGTCTTTTTTCATAGCCAGTACCTTTTTTTGGACTCCTTTAAAATAAAATAAAATTTAAAAATAAGAGAAAAACTAGGTGACAGGGAAAAATAGCCTTTTTGGTTTGATATGTGAATCTCTACAAGTTCACACGAGTTTTCACCAGTAAATGAAGAACATGCCCTGCCAGCTTAATCAGCTTAACTCAGAATACTATCAATGTCTTCACATTTCAACTATATCTTTGTGTTGTAAGTAAATGTTAAACAAAGATTAGATGGAGCTATTTCTTGTTCTGGAGGAAAAAAAATTCTTCGAATAGACAAAATCTGTTATTATCCCTCAAACTAAAATATATTCTTCTGGAAACAGTGTGAAATAATTCCGTTAACTACAGCCAGGTATTGCACTGTGACTTGATCTTTTTGAATATAAAATCTTCCTAAAGTAAGTAATCAAAGACAATCAAAATGCCACTGGTACCTTGAGGGCATTCTGTATCCTTTCAATTAGGACAACAGCTAAAGAAGACCAAAGACTTTTCAGTATTAAAGAGGCTTAGGATTGCTTGTTTAATAGTCTAGTTCTCTAAAAGTATCACTGTTAATAATTACAGGCAACTTGCACCTCTATTTTCCTCATGGAAGGGAAGGAGAGGACCAAGGGACTTTTTTATACTTAGCAATCTTACTTCTCCCATCAGAGTTTAATTGTTTGATATGATTATACTTTCCACATGTTTCTTATTGTGCCGCTGTCTTTTCAGATCAGCAAGGTGAGTCACAAAAGGCAAACATGCCCCATGTGAATATATTTGGTTTTGGTACTACGTGAAACAAAATAATGTGTGGGAAATTATTTTTTTATTAAGCATTTACTAAGTGTCAGGATAGGCATGAGTGAATCCAGTAAGCACATTTTGTCAGATCATTTCCGTAAAAAGTGAAGAGGTAAAAAAACACACCTTTTTAGATTTCACAGTTTTATAATTGTTTGTTCTATTTTCTTTCATTTTCTTTTTTGTTTTTCCTTAGGAAAACTCTGTCTCTTTAATATTTGAGTGCTGTCCATGATATCTGCCTGGGCAAATGGAAGATCGGTTTTACCTCATCACACTAAATGAGCAAATGAGGAGATTTTAAACACATTTTATTGTGTGAGCGCCCAGCCTGCTGTGTGTAGCCTTCTGCAGTTTATAGTATGATGTTTCACAATCAATTAGAAAAAGATGAGAGAATGAGTTAGTCGAAGAGTTTGTTTCCTTGTAATCAACTATAAAGAGACCAAGGTCACGTAACAGATTTCTTCTTTTTTCTTCCTTAGCTAGGAAGACTATGTGAATGTAAATTGCTTTATTGGTGAAGGGAATTAAAATTATAAAAAGCCAGGCTTAAAGAAGTGCAAAATCAGGGCTGTGTCGGAGCAGGGACAATATAATTGTAGTATGGATTCCCATATGGGACTAAATTATCTAGATTTTAGTAACGTCAGCAGTTCTGTGTAGTTGCTGGAACGCGGCCAATGTGCCACATTTGCTTCATTTTTAAGATGGTTCTGATGCTACACAATTTTAAATATGCAGAAAGCTAAAATTATTCGGGTTTCTGGGTGGCACTTCTCAGATACAAGTCTTTTCACGTCAGGAATTTTATTTGACTATGAAACAGGAAGTGACACTGATGTGGCTTTATTTTTCCAAGCAAAATGCTATTTATGATCATCCCTATCTAGGCTGTGAAATCTTCTCAGTAGGAGAAAGAAAAATATCCTCTTCTGTGAGTCCATATCCAGGTTGTCTTCCTTTACAGTGTGCCATTCAGTAATACTGTTTTGTAGCAACTCAATAAAGCTGATAGTTTTTCTGGGTAATTACCCACAGCCCCCTGCAGGACAAATTAGCATTCATGACCTGAATAATGCTTACTAGAAAGAGTTCAATGGAATTTACTTAATCAGAATCATTGCTTTCTCTTAGCTAATTTTTTTTATTCTAGTCCCCAGTGCCCACTAGTAGCAAATACCCTTCAAGCTAATTTTTGGTAAAGGGGGAAAAAGCATGCATCTGTAAATGTTGTAATGTATTTGGGGTCTTGGAAAAATAAATATATATTTTATATATAGTGTGTGAAAAATAACACATCTGTTTTCCTTAAAAAATTCTGGTTGTATTTATATTTTCTCTGATAATACTTAATGATTTTAGAAAGACAAAGACTTTATTTCATTTTCTGTATCCCTTAGGAGTTTCTTAATTTATTGCAGAGAAAACCAGAATATTTGCCATAATTTCAGAGTGGATGTTTTATAATCTCTCTCCAGTCTTAGGTATCAAAAATCAGAGAACTTTTAACATACAGTGGATGCTGTTTTTGATTATTTGATTTTCATTTATTTTTTAGTATTTGCTTGATATTTTCATGATCTGAATGAAAACACATGGAATATATTTATTAGGATATTAGGAGATATAATGAATGACTGAGCTTCTGTTATACACAGAACAGTCTGCCAGGTAGGCAATTTATTTTATTTCAGTAATTCTTGAAATGGCTCAATGAAGAAAGTACCAGTATCTCTATATTTACAAAATAAGAAGATGAGGTCCAAAATTTGAGGTAATTACTTTAGTTTATATACCCAGTAAAGGGTAAAAATCAAGATGCAATGCCAAGAGTGTCTGAACCAAAGTTTCTATATTTTCTTTTTGCCTGTATGGCTGATAATTTTGCTTTTTAATAAATGTGAAAAAGGAGATCTTAATCCAAGTCCCTTAACTGAATTGCTAATTTGGAAAAGACTTCTTACCAGGAAAAGGTCATGCTAAGGCCTTGAAGGACAATCTGCCAGATAACAACCATTTGTCCTCCTTCCTGTCTTCTTCCGTGAGCTGCCACCCCTGGAAGAGTAAGGAGCAGGTGTGAACAGCTGGGCCACAAAGCTCCGTGATGGAACTTTACTCCAGACAAATGGAACCTAGGAAAAAGTTTGGAGATATGATCCAAAAATAACAAAGCAAAATCGGAGGAGTCTTTCAGTATTTCTAGGTCTTTAACTTAGTGGAGACTCAGGAATTTCTGTAAGATGGGGAGATTTTTGCAAGGCTCAACTTTCATAACAGACTCAAAACTTTTTCTCAAGTGCGACAGCTCTTTAGGTCTTCATATTGTATTTACTTAGAATGTACGAGTATTGTAGGTGATATGGAAAGAAGTTGATGGTGATTACATGGGGTACTTAAGAGTCCCAGAAGGAAACCTCTTGGTTCCTCCACTGATTAAATTCCATACTTTAAACCTATAAAACAACTGAAACAGGGAAACTCACTGTTTCAAGCTTTGGTGCCATACAGTACTAAGTAAGTGGAATTTGGTACTTAATTATGTTTCTTGGGGGTGTAAAATGGTTATCCCATTTCTAAAGCTAAATAAATAAAAATGTGGGTTTTTTTCAAGTTTTTGGGTTTCTAACAACCTACAACACATTTCTACACAGATTTTTCCTTGCAAATGCTAGACTATTGCAAGGAAAATTCAATCCATATGTTTCAGATTTACTTACAGTTGTATCAGAATCCTGTGTTGCAATTGACATTTGATGTTCATGATGTTTTCTGAATGCTTTTTATTTACCTTTAACTCAACAACAGAAAGTTGATTTGTCGAGCTTATAAATACCAAAACCCTCCAATATTAAATTTGGATTGAAGACAACAAATTTAAAATTCTGCATCAGGCACTAAATTTAATAAACCATTTGTCTTGGTCTCTCTACAGTGTTGTTTATTTGCAGATATGCATATGCTTGTCAGTATGGCGCATGTAGATATACTCTGGATATCAACATGGTGAAGACACGGGGATGATACAAAGAAATAAGAACAACTTTTTTTGCTACTCTTTCTGGCTTTAAATATTAATAGCATGTTGTTTACAATTTAATGAAAGAAATACATAGAGTGATACCCTGTCCTTCAAAATTTTTCCATCCTTCAGCAGTCCCTGTTCAGTCCCTGGTGGTACTCGGTGACTCTTAGCCTCCTAAAATACTAGTGTCTTAGGAATGGTCATATAATGGAATCGGTGTTTACTACTGTTAATGCTATGTTAGGGGTTTCTAAAATGACCACTTACTTTCATTCAAGGATAAAAAACGTGACTCTGACTTGTCTTAGAACAAGATAATCGCACCTTCCACCCACGGTCATGGGCATACAATCCTGAGTAGCCAGGGACTTCAGAGGGAAAAAATAATGCTTTCTGTTAACACAAAATAAATAAAAGTCTCCTGAAATGTGCCTGTAGATAGTACAGGAATAGGTTGTTCACTTTGTTGTATGATTTGTATGTGTAAATCTTTTATATACATATTTACATACATGGTCTGATTTTCAATATTTCTTCTCCCAGAACATAAATGATATATAATTGGTACAGAAAAATAAAATGTTCATAATCATAAGCAGGAAAAGATTTCATTAAACCTTAAATGTCAAGGATAACTACCATTTACATTTGTTCTATGCCCCCCATGATATTTTTTATGCCTAAATGTACATGCATTATATGTTTTCAAATATGGGGTTGTATAGTGCATAGTACCTTATTCACTAGAAATACAGTATGACAAAAGATTCTTTTATGCTTTAGATGGCTGCTGTATTGTTGAAATAAACTATTTAATCAAATATTCAAATGTAATTTTTCAAATGCGTGCACAGTATTCCACTGTTGGAATTAACTAACCATCCAAGTGTTCAGAGATGATTATTGATATTTGATGATTCAAATTTTAGTTTGTATTTGTCCCAAGATATTGGGTACATAAACCATACTGTAAATAACTGTCTTTGATTTAAATCTTTGTGACTGTCAATAATTATTTCTTTAAGGTTTAACTGAAATAATGAACCAAAAAGTTAAAGCTATACATTTTGCATTTTATTGTTCCAGAATGAAAGTAGTCATTCTTCCTCTGCTTTAACACATTCACACAGTTCTTGTCAGGGCTCTTGTAAGAGGTTTAATAGTATAGAGTTGGAGAATATGAGAATGGCCATGTAAGAAAATTAGGTTGCTAAGTCCAGAGGAGCTAAGATACATGGTTTGTTCTATGACTCCTTGATATTTACATTTCTGCATTTCCTTCCTGCATGGTCATCTTCCTATAAGACTCTGTAGGCTTCTCTAAAGAGTTATATGAACTTTAGTGAACTACCCACCCACCCCAAATGCTTTCCATGACTATAGGCCATTTTAATCATTTTATCTCAATGGTTTGATAAAATGATATTTCATTGAAGAAAATGTTTCCAGAGTTGATGAAAACTATTTTATGCCCAGTAAGGCCCAATGTCTATTTGAAGGTATAGTTTTGTGTAACATTCCTGTGAAGAATACAGGAATTAAGTGAGTAAGGACTGCAGTAGCTCTGTCTCTGCTTAGGAGATGAGACAGGAAAGCTAAGTGGAAAAATATAAATGGCCTTTGGGAAAAGGCCCAGGCTTCGCACACGGCTCCTGCACTTACCTGTGTGTGAGTAGGCAAATGGCTCACGCTGTCTGAGCTCCACGTCCTCCTCCACTAGTGCTTGTCATAGTTTTGTGCCACCACGTGAGAACTCTGCAGTCTTGGTAACATGTCCTGCGGGTAGTGGGTACTTAGCAGGCAGCAAATGCCGAATTTAGATATTTACAGGCAAACAACGTGCAAGGTGCTCATCTTAGCTATTTGAAGTACTGCAGCCCCTTGCTGCCACTGCGTCTGTGCCATGTCCCCACTTCTGGAACGAGACAGAGTAAGTGACCAGGAGGAGGAGGATATGCCCCCCATGAGCATGCAGAGCTGACTCTGGACGTCTCATTGTTCACGGCTGCCGAGCAGGATTGGGGAACCAGCACCTAAAGGAAGCCAGAGTAACAGTCTACCTCGAAGATGCCTCTCCCTCCCCTTGCCATGTACCTGTCTGTTACTTTCTGTCCCGCACAGAGTAGGCTGAGTTGGCATGATGTAAGGGGAGTTGCAAATCCCTCCCAATAATTCCGCCTCACGCTCTGGTTTCTGTTAATGCCAAAAATTTTAACTTCAGCAAATTAAGCTACCATTCATTATACGTTAAAATGCATGTCACTCTGATGGGGGAGGAGGTAGCACATTGCTTCATTTCTGTTAACACCTTCGATGATCAATAAGTTCATTGTTTACATCCCTTTGAAGGGGAAATTAACTGAGGCTCAGAAAGAGAGATCAGTTCTGCAAGACAAGTGAGAGGAGAAACACACAAAGGGGAGCAAGGAGTAGGGGGACCCCACGAAGGCAGAGAGGGAGCCGAGCCCTGATAAAGTATGAGAGAAGCATATCACAAATGCCACCAAATGCCACCTTCTTCATTTTGTCCCAGCAGTTCTGACTGTTCCTCTTTGTCTTGTCCTCAGTGAGCGCACTCACCTGTAGAACTTCACACACACACCCTTCAGCACTCCAAAGCCCCAAAGGGAAAATCAGCACAACCGCTGTCTGCTCAATCCTGCGCCAAACTTTGTGGTGTGTGACGCCCCAAGTGATTGCTGTCAGGAAGACGGGATGTGCTGGCTGCCCAGGCTGCTTTCCAGAAGGGAGTCTTCTGATTTAACAGCAAAATAGGAAGGGAGAGGTGTTCCACCTACCAAACAGACTGCAGCATCTGTGACCGCTAGAGCCAACCTGCATGGGTTTCCGTTTACATAAGTAAAGGGCAGAGATTTAACTTCTCTGTGCCTCGCTTTCTTCGTCTGTGTAAGGGACACAATAATGACATTTATTTCTCTAGTCTCGTGTAAATGAGGTAATATAATTTAAAAACTAAGAGGCCGGGCTGGGGATTTAGCTCAGCGGCATAAGCGCCTGCCCTGCAAGCATGTGGTCGTGTTTTCCATCTCTGGTACCAATAAAAAAAAATAAAAAATAAAAAGTATAAAAGCTAAGAGACAGTGGGAATACAGAAGTATTTGCTTTAAGTTAACAACCTTTCTTTTGTTCTATCTCAAATCTACTACTTAGATAGATAAACGTATCTTGCATTTCTATAATTTTTTTTTATAATTTCCAAAGCCTGCTGGAACTATTTTCTTGTTTTATACAGGTAGGTCATTTTGAGTCCATACTGATTTCTGTTTAAATAGCAACATTTTAGATCCATGGCAAAATGAACCTGTCTCAGAATCCAGTCAGCTTGGGTGTATTCATGGCTCCCCAAATCTCAAAACCTTTATATATACCCCCTATATACTTAACTGTGAATGCATAAGGAGAATCTGAATCCCTGATTTACGTGAAATTTCTATACTGTCCCAGAGGGATCACAATTTATTCCATTAATATTGAATGACTCAATAATCATACTTGTAGGTATACTCAAGTTCCAAAGCAGTGAAATAGGAAAACACATTGTAGAAGGAAGAATGCTAACTTTACAGTTATATACAATGGCCACCAAACAGCAAGTAATCTAAATATTCTTGGCGTAGGATCAATGTGATAAATTATGACACATTGACTCAATGAAGTAATGATTGTCACAGTAACTACCCCGTCTCTTGTGCCCCACAAAATCTACACATCTCATGAATGCTTTTCAAATGGCATTTCATTTGATTCCTTAAGCGTCACCATGTTACACAAATAATGTCACAAAACCAAGGTTCTCTGCCAGTGTGGCAGACGCAGGCCTTGGAAACTCATCTCTCAGCTGTTCTTGCTTCTTTGTTACAAATACAGCCCTGATTCTCTTTGAGAAGGCCGACAGCCCCTGGTGAGCTGAGAATAGCCTAACCGGATAAAAGCCGTCTCTATCTCCTTGCAGGCCTGGGGATGAACTTGGGCTGTGTAGCACTGGCCTTCGGCATTCTTTGTTCCTGGTTTCTGTTGGCAGGCACTGCACACACAAATGCTGGGCCTCGTGCAGCCACACTGGTCTCAGAGGCGAGGACGCATGCCTGGGTGCGCGGATGGAAACCTGCAGAAAGTGGTCTCTGAAGACAGTGAAACGCCTTGTTTTCCCAGACTGCCTACTGTGCATTCCATAAGAGCAACTTTTAAATATATTTAAATCTCGATTAATTTGGGGGAGGGAGGTGGTTCTGAGTCACACACTGCTCTATTTAATCCTAACTAATATAATTGCTTTTGGAATCAAATAATAGATGACCATTTTTAAGATAAAGGCTGAGAAGTTTCACACTCCACTGACATCACATTGAAAAGAGCTACTAAGCCCAAGAAAGGAAAGCAAACACCGTATCCGTGCTAAGAGGGCATGTTCTCAGGTATAAGCAGCAGTTTGATCGGGAGGAAGAAAAGAGAAGACTGTGGAAGAGACAGACGCAGCTGCAGCTAAGGAATCCACACCTGACTCCAAAGCTGCGCGCTTGCTGCTGTACCCCACTTCTGTCGCAGCTAATTAGATTATACAACTGTGTGAAAATCTGTTATATCATTTCCTATACTTCATTGAAAAATTATTCCCAACTAAAAGAGATTAGGAACATGTTTTAGCAAATTATACAAGATTAACATTTTAAAGCTAATACGTAAAATTATGATTTCAAACGAGTCAAAAGAGTGATTGTACTTGAATTCCAGAACATTAGTGAATCACAGACTCACTTCTACTTTGCTCTGCTTTTAAGGCTTCTTTAATAAGCAAATCCTAATTCTATAATAAATTATCTTATATGTAAAGATGCATATACCAGTGATGGCGAACCTACGGCATGTGAGCCAAAGTCACCCCAGCAGTAGAGCATTCAGGTTTCATTGCAGTGTTGACACTTTGCAATCAGTAAGTGGGTTTGGGGCTGCAGTTTGGGTACTTGGTCTCTTAAAGGTTCGCCATCATTAATATCAACCATATAAAATCACATCAACTGCCCAATCACGGGATCCTTTTATACAGAGCCACTCAACAGAAACTGTAAGTGGCAAATTTTATGTAGAAGAGAAATGACAAATAGCATGTCATTTGATGCTTCATAATTTTTGGGTTTTAACTTTCTGGGTCATTGATTTCTCAAAGAAGTTTTGTTCTTCCCGCACATTAGCTAGGTGATTGAGGAAGGTGTCAGGTTCCCGAGACATGGGAAAGATGATGTGGAGAAATGAAATTCTTCTTTTCTTTTGACTGAGTATACAAAACACACAGTATGATTTAGGAGGCCTTCCCCTGTGTGTATTAACTTCATCTACACTCGGCAGTGTTGAGTAGATACTGTCACTGGCATCCAGATGGGATACATACTTTTAGAAAGTGTACTGATTTAATACACTCATTGCTAATAAATGATGGAATGGTTGGGACCAAGGAGGAAAAGAATTGCTGGTTGATTACGCTTACAGAGTCCACTGAGATGGGTTCGAAGCAGCGTTACTGGAGGGACACTGTGACAGAACTGCAGGTGCTGGGACCTCCATCTCCATAAGGCAGGGCTCCGCCTGCGGTCAGGACTGAGCAGCAGCAGTATCCATCGAGGACAGGTAAAATCCCACAGCTGTGCTGAGGCGTCAGCGATGGGCAGCAGTTTCTCTTCTGCCTTGCCCTTTCCTTCCCTTCCTTTTGCCTTTCCTTCCTCTGACTGTTGTAGATGGGACCCAAGACTTCATACATGTTAGGTAAGCAGCCTTAAGCTCACACCAGCCCTTCTGTATCTTAAGACATTACATATGCCTGTGGTTTAAATCATACTGTTGCTGTCGTTTTTGGGGTAATGAGGTAATGGGGTGAGGGGGTAAGACAAGGTCTTGCTCTGTAGTTCACTATATACACTATATACATCACTAAATTCACTATATACGTCAGGCTGGCCTCAGTTCCATAATCCTCCTGTCTCAGCCTCCTGAGCATTGAAATTACAGGCATGTACCACCATATCCACCTTTGTAGTCTTTGATAGTTGCTTGCTTGCTGACTTTTTAAAGGAAAAAAAGACAAAAACTTTAATGATGAAATTGATTTAAACCAGTTCACTAATTCTGATGAGACAGACAAAAATCTATCTTCTCTCTTAAATTATCAGGATGATAAATCTAACTGATGTTTGATTTACATCCCTTTTTGGTTCGGTAAATAGGGTATGTAAAACTACTTTTATTCAACAGGAAGATTCTGATCCACTTTATACTTATTTGCTTCCAATTTATTTATATCCAAATGTCAGTAGGGATTTCAGCTCTGTACGTATTTTAAGGAAAATATCTTTCTGTTTCACAGCTATGTCATTCAAGACCTGTAGGATGATTTCAGCTTCAATCAAAGCATGGATTTTCTAGTGGAGGCATAAAAATAAATATTTGGGAATGAATTTAACAAAAATGAGCACATCCTGTAAGTTGAAACCTTAAAAACCACTAAAGAATAGAAAAGACTTAAGCAGATAAGCACACAATATTTTAGGGCAAAATGACTTAAAGATGGCAATATCCTCTCACATCTCCTATAAATATGTGTTGCTAAAATATTAATCAAAGAATTTTTGGAAGAAGATAAGCTAGTGCCAAAGTTCACATGAAAAACAACCAGGAAAAGTCTGTAAAAATATCTAGGGAACTAGAGCTTCCAGTTATTAAACCGTTTACTAAAGCTTTGATTATTAATTGTATTATTGAAATGTGTTTCTTATACAGACATAAACAGAACACCTTGAATTCAGAAAGATAAACATACAAGAATTGGATATGCAAAACTGACATATCAGATATGTGACAAACAGAAGTTGTTACTAGATAGCACTGAAAAACTGGGATTCTCATGTGAAAAAAAAGAATTTGGTTCTGTAATCTATCTGTATTCTTTATAATAAAAATGATCTTTTAAAATATGAATAAAGGAAATCTATAGATATCTCACAGAAAAGAAACTACAAAAAGAAAGAAAAGAAACTACATTTAGATAAAAGAATCAATTCACTCATACTCTAAGAATATAAATCAAAATCATCCAGGTATTTTCTTAGCTTTTAGATCAGCAAAGATTCAAATTGATAACACACAGGTGGATGAAAGTACTGGAAAACTAGATCTCTTCTACCTTTATGGAAAGCAATTTGGCAATACTAAAAAAAAAATTAAAATTGTATGAACTATGAAACTGAAATTACACTTCTAGAAATTAATTTGAGAATGCATTTAAGACTATATGCTGTACGCATATATAAACCACATACTAATAGAACACCTTATCAGGAACTGGGTGTATGTAAGCAGATGAAAACAAGCAATATACACAAGTGTACATCAACAGGAGAAGATTTAGACAGATTACAAAGTAGACATATAAAGTAATGTTTACCCAGATGTAAAAGAGCATAAGGAGGGACTTGTTGTTCAAATGTAAAACATTTCCCAATTTCTATTAACTATCAAAAACCAAGCTTCAAAACACTATGCGTAATATGCTGCCATTTCTGTTTTTAAAAGGAGGGATGAAAGAATAGAATATACATTTGCCTAAAACATCTTTGTACAGTTACACAACAAACTGACAAAATTGTTTATCTCTGGGGAAGAACTTGATGACAAGTGGACTAACGTGATAAACTTCTCATGCATTTTGTAATTTTGGAATTAGAAGTTTTTGAATATATATATATATATATATATATATATATATATATATTCATATTCGAATACCTTAGCTTGAAGCCAACAGTCATCTCCTATCATGGCCATGCCGAATGAATACCAAGCCTGTGTCACCTACCATTGAACTACACTTCCATCCCCAAGCACATGGCACCCAATTAAAGGGGGAATAGGTTCTCCAATCCTTTCATCCACGTGTATGTTATCAATTTGGATCTTCGCCAATCTAAAACGTAAAACGTATCTTGACGATTTTGATTTATAGTCTCACAGTAGCATATTGGAGCCACTTCCCTTCAGACGAGTGAGCCTGAGATCTGAACACAAGTTAGAGAAGTTGCACTTTTGAAGCACCCCACAGTAGCCTAGCATTCTGCCCCTGTGAAAATGTCAATGTGGTCATTCTAAACCTACTTCCTGATGTAATCTGTAAAATAGCTTCCTGATGCTGCACTGGTAGCTTGAAAGTGACTCTAGTGGGAGTATTTGTGCCAACCTGTCAGCAGATTTATGTGAGTGGTGGGGACAGGGTGAGACATTTGCCAGCACGCCACTGGCTCAGATGCTCTTATCTGAGACTTTCAAGTTACCTGGCGTGGCTTTCAGAAACATGGGTCCATGAGAGGTGCATGACAAGGGAAGAAAGCTTGAATAGAGCGCTGAAAATTAAAAATATACCCGCATCTGGATTGTGCCCAGGGCCACCATGGAGAGCAGCGGACATGTGGACATGTCACACACTGATCACCCCCAATTTAAGCAAATGGAATTTTCTGTTTGCATTTTAGACGATTGCCTACAAGATAGAGAACTAAAATCAAGCAGATTTGCAAGCTTCGTTAGTATCATTGTCTCACATCATACATCTCATTGAATATTTGCTTGTTTTATTAATAATTGAAAGCAACTTTGCAACACACAGCCATGCAGAATAACTTTTGAACCTATGGGAATTAATGTCAGGAGAAAATGTTGCAGAAGGAATACAAGTTATGGTAGTGGTAATGAAAAACCCTGGTCCGCTTTTCACACTATTGCTAGTTATTGGTGACATTTTCCTCACATGCGTACCCCTTCATGAAATTCATTCACAAATTCATCTAAATATTACAGTTTTTTTTTACTACTACAGCTTTATAAGTAGCAAACTACTTATAAGCAGATATACAGCCATAAAATAAAGGTAACCTTTAAAAATAAGTATGACAGAGGAAAAAGCCAAATGACATTATGCATCTTCAAAGAAAAATTACTCTGAATAAGAAAGAAAATATACATAATGTTTAACATCACTGTGTGTTAAACTTTCATAAGCTCCAATTAGGACTCCATTCTATCGAGGGTTTTCACTCAAATGAAGAGGGAAATGGTTTTGTTTTGGGGGTAGTGCTTGTATTTCCCATGCTTTAAAAATGTTTCCTATATAGGTAAATATGCCTACCTTACCATTACCTATGTCAGTAATGCCCAAAGGAAACCTTATTCCAGATACATAAACTTCCCCTACCTGAGAACTGAAAATTAAGTCAGGTATTTTTGTCTGTTATTAAAATTCTAGTACAAGTTTGCCCAGGGGCCAAGGTGACACTAGTGTCATGCACACATTTGCTTCTAAAAGAGTTGTGTTCACCCTTTCAACACATCTGTTGCTGTGATGTTTCTCAAGTTATCCATTTAATGGATGTGTTTTGGTGATATTAAAATTTTATAAACATAGTGATCTATATATGATTATATCAGGTGTAATAGTCGCAAAGGCAAAAAATAAATAAATAAAGTCAAGGTGGAAAAGTCAGAGTTTTTTATTTTACAAGTTCAAATTCAGCATTTAATCATATAGGTACCCTGAGGATGACCAATGAAATGTCCATAGGAGGCTGAACCTCAGGGCTGAGGCAGGAGGACCGCAAGTTCCAGCTCACCTTGGCAACTGAGGGACTGCACAAAGGCCCTGGGTAACACACACACACTCACACACTCACACACTCACACTCAATCTGAGTCTGCCTTTCTAGGAACTGCAAAGTCTGTGCAGATCGTTCTCCACTGTATGAACTTGAGCAGTCATGTTGCCTTTCTGAACCAGGTTCCTTACATCAAAATGTGTTCCACTGCCCTCCTAAAATTCAAATATTGAAACAATGCCAAATACTATCTTACTGAGAAGTAAATCATTTAAGAAGGTGACTGGGTCACCTCCTAAAATGCCTCATGAATGATGGCAGTACCCTACAAAAGAGGCTGAAGGGAACTGCGTTTTCCTTTCTCCCACATGAGGAAAAAAAGAAGAAGAAGAATAAGAAGAAGACACCATCTTGGAAGCAGAGAGAGAACCCTTGCCAAAGACTGACTTTGCCTATGTCTTGACCATGGCCATCTCAGCCCCCAAAACTGTGAGGAATACATTTCCATTATTTATATATGAATTATGCAGCATGAAATAATTTTATAGCCACGCAAATGAATCATGGAAGAGAGTAGGAGAAGCTCAGCAATGTGCAAGTGGTGGCAAAATGAATGCACTAAGTGTGACGGGAATTAGACAAGGGGCAACTGAGACGCTTTAGAACAGAGACTGCCCTTTGTTCAGGTCAGTGACCTGAACCCCTGGTATACTGCCTAGAATGTAGCAAGCACTCAATAAACATCCCTTACCAGATTTAAGAGAACGTGTAGGTCACTGATGCCTGTTGTAGAAAGAAAATAGAATTTTATCTTGAAGGACGGGCAGGATTTTCACTGATGTGGGGAGTAAGGAAGGCTATGGTAAGTGAGCAAAAGGGCAGAAGCCGAACACTGGAGAGGAAACTAGAAGACTGTTCCAAGAGGACAAACAAATCTGATTTCCAGACTAGACCTGAGTACACAGAGCCAAAAGTAAAATTTACATGTTGCCAGGAAAGGTGACAAGAGATTTATGAAGAGCTTTAAAGACTGGGCTGAAGACTGTGGACTTTATTAGGTAAGTCGATGAGCAGTGCAGGAAGACAGGATGAAAAATGCTGTTCTAGGGGGCTCGCCGGGCAGTGCGGGAGGGGAAGCCAGAGCTGCGCCCTCTGGGCTGCACTGTGCAGCAGAGCAGCTGTCCCTGCACCGTGGAGGGCGGGGCAGCGCGTACAGAGGAGGGATAGGTTGGGGAGGAATCTGAAATAATCCTGAGCCGTTGGCGAGTTTGCACATGAAGCAGGAGGGCCTGGGGCCAGGAAAACAGGGTAGAGGAGGGACTGGCAATGGACAATAGCAACAGGAAACAGTGTGCTCAGACAGGCCCTGTAGCATTGCCTGAGATAATTATGTTATGTGTTGCCAGGAACTGTCCAATATATATCGAGTGCAACAGGGTATTTATTACATACTTTTCCTGTATCGTGAACTGGGTGTTATGGAAAACACAGAGCATTCAGCCTACCAAACCTGTCTACCTCAAATGCGCTCAGGATGCTAACATTCAGCTATGGTTGGACAAAAGCATCTCATGGGAAGGCTTGTTATTTTTGTAAGTGTTGAATATCACGTGTAATCTTTGAATACTGTGCTAAAAGTGAAAAAAAGAAAGGTTTTGGAGGTGTGTCTTCACACCAGGGTAAAGTCAACAGGTTGTAAGCTGAACCATTGTAACTCAGTGACCATCTACACACAGAAAGCCAAAGACACAAATATGCCCAAGAGCTGATTGAGGTAAATTTCAAACTTTTTTTTTTTCCAGTACCAGGGATCGAACTCACGACCTCATGCTTACACAATTCAAGACTATTAAAAGCAATGTGATGCCATCAGGCATGCTGGTGCATACCTGTAATGCCAGCTACTTGGAAGGTTGAGGCAGGATGGTCACTAATTCAAGACCATCCTGGGTTGCCCAGGTATACCTTTCTCAAAGTATAAATAAAATGGGACTGGGGCTGTGGCTCACAGATAGATTTCCCCCAGGTGAATCTTCTCTAACAAACATGGATGAACACACACATGTTCACATGCACGCACACACACAATGGCATTGTGCGTTAAGAGCACTTCATATGCACCAGACTCACTAAATAGACTATTTTATTTAATCCTCATTGCTTTATTAGGTAGGTTAAATTCGCCCTCAGTGTGCTTAGACAGATACTGAGAGAATTAGCTTGCCCAGGATAACAAAATCAACAAACACGTAGTAGACTTTGAAATAAAATCGCAGCAGTCTAATCCCAAGCCCACATTCTCATCATTACCTCATAAATGACTTACATATGTGGAGGGAAGGAGTCATTGGAGACCGTAGGAGGAAATATTACCAAAGAGCAAAATCTGTGGCACCCAGAGTTCTGTTTTAGAGCATGAGGGAGACATGGGGCTTGGAAGAGAAGCTGCCTAAGCCAGTACGTAGGGTAAGAATGAACATAATGTGCTCATGAACACGGGGGCAATGAGCCCAAACTTGCATGAGGGTAAGTGATGGAGGAAAGAGGGCTACAGGGTAAATTAGAGCGTGATGGTACTGATAAGGCTGAGGATTATGGCCAGACTTGTCACTCAATAGGCATTGGGAGCAATCAATTAATAAATACTTATTGATCACCAGTTGTCCTTCTTCAATGGCAAGCCCAATGGCTCAGGATGAATGTATCTTCATTTCTCTATTTTCTTTTCTTTTTTTTTTGGTACCGGGGATCGAACTCATGACCTTGTGCTTGCCAGGCAGGCGCTTAAGCCACTGAGCTAAATCCCCAGCCCCATTTCTCTATTTTCTAGGCTTCAACTTTATCCAAAGCCAGGACACAGTCCATCCAGGACACACCATATTTCAGGTCAACTCAAAATGTTTTTTTTTTTTCCTCAAGAAGTCATGATCTCATAAACACTCCTGAGATCCTCTGTGTTGTGGTCACCTTTAACATGAGCAGTGTTACTACTCTGAGACCAAATCTCTAGAGGGTCCAATGATAAAGGAGAATATTATTTTTAGTATACAAGATGGACAAGAGAAAAAATGGAGCAAAGTTTAGAGAGATGAGTGACCAGCACTGTACTACCTGAGATGCAATAAGTATTTGTTGAAAGAATAAAGAACCTTAAAGGAGGTGTTTCGTAACCCAAGTTTGAGGGAAGGAGGGCTTGAACTAGTAGAAAAGGAGACTTAGAAATAAATTAAAAGACTTGCACAAGAAAAATCTACATACTCTTTGGATTTATGGCAAAAGGAAAAGAAGAACCAGGACTACATCAAGTTTTTGAGAAATGATGCGAGCAGTTTTAAAATAGATGTTTTATTAGAATGAGAATTGTGGGAGACAACTAGAGAGACTCCCCTTGAACGCAGAACAATTGCTGCAAATTTGATCATATCGAGACTGATTTCCTTGCACTGATATGCACAGAGCTGGCTGTGGTGTTTCCTTCTCTCTTCAATTGGCTCGAAGCATTGCAAATAAGGCTAGCCGAGGTGCTGGTATGTAATCTCTAAAGCCATCAGACAGTCTCCTGTTTCCTCCCTGAGTGCTCTCTGTAAAAGATATGAGCACAGTGGGATTGTAGAGTCAGACAGCTCCAGGAATGTCAATTGGGTATGAACCTCAAGGTAAAAAGGCTATGACTATCCAGGGCATAAAAGTTTACATATCAGAAACTGAAGCAACAGCCTCCTAAAACAATTCAGTTGCTACATTAATTGAATTATGCAAATTGATCCTTCTGCATATCCTTATCTCTGCATTTTGCAGAGATGCTTTTCTCCCTACCTGGCCAGCCAGATCAAGTGACTCACATAGTTCCCGCCATCCTCACTGTCACTCATCCCTGAGTCACCCTCCTTCTTCACAAGATAATAAATTCTGGGAGAGGCCTAGGATCAGGGCCTTTGTCCGCATGTCCTCATGGGGATTGGATTTAGGACCCCTTGACTGCCCATTACTTAAAATATGTCTTGGTGTCTTTACTCTCACTGTGGGTTGCATTGGAGGTGGTAGATTGGAATTAACTTTCTGGAATTCCAATAATGTGTCAAAGTTACAAATATAACTTTTTGGATTGTGAGGAAAGCTGGAAAAGGGTTTACAAAACTTGGATGACTGTACACAATATTTGGGACTACAGTAAGAATTGTCTCTCTTTTTCTACAAACAAGCCACCTGCCTAATATGTATTAGACAGGCAGTCAATAGTTAGGATGCTAAATAAGCAATGTATTTATTTTTGAAGAAAACCAACTCACATATCCTTAAGCTGTGAGTCTCAAATCTGAGCAGTAATAATGACAGCTAGGAACCCATGTCTTAAGTTACCATTACAGTAGGAACTTCATTACATCCTTTTAGAGTAGGGAAAGCTAAACAATCAGAACCCTAAGAATGGAGGGGTAGGTAAAGTCTGAGTGCCCTGCCCCAATCTCTAGCACAACTGCCTAGTGACAGCCTTAGTTTTAGGTTTGGGCTAGACATATGTCTAGATTGAAGAGGCTGGGGTAGGTATTGCCTATTTTCTTGAACTCAACTCTAAGATTTTTCAAAGAGGTTAATGGACTTTCTCAGTAATTTCTTATAAGCTTCAGATTCCATGAAACACAGACCTGCTACTGAACAACTGATGACAGACATCATTAGTGGTGCAAAAAAAAAGTGGCTTGAATTTCCCTCTCAACTTATCACTACCCCAGAAGTTCAAGTTTGCCTTTAGACCTAGAGTCAAGTTGAAACTGAGTTTGAATCTGGTTAATGCTGTTTGTAAGCACTATGGTTTTGATTCACTATTTAATTTCTCTGAGTTCTAGTTTTCTCATCTGCAAAATGGCAATATCAATAACTACCCTTCAAGGTTATTGTAGCATAAATATGCACAGGAGTTCAATAATTTAGAGCTATATTAATAGTACTAGCAATTAAATCAATAATTACTCCCATTTTTCACATTTAAAATATATTCATGATTGACATTTTGTTATAAATCCTCCCAAGCCAATAAATAAAGTCACTATAAATTTTTCTTTACTCTTCAAGTTATGCTGCTAGGAGAAATCCTGGATATGCTGATTTATCAGATTTACCAGATTCAGCATATACTTTAAAACAAAATGTCTGCACCCTCCCTATCCATTGAGTGTGAATCTAAACCTAAGTACTAAACTTTTACCAGTGACGATTTGGGCTATGAACAATACTATCTGACTAAGTTATTTAAAGAAATATTTCAGGCTGAACAAAAACCAAATTCCTAAAATTATTTAGTGAGATGTTTTCTTTCTGGAAAACAAAAAAAGTGATGCAAACGAATAAAAAAATCACAGTTTATATTGTAATAATCACCAACTAAGTGTGAATATATACTGGGTGATATACTGGGTGATACTGAATATATTTGAGTGATACTGTTCTAAAGCAGACTCTCACCTACTTTTGGGAGGGAGAAGGATGTTCACATACTTTTGCTCTTGTATATGTTTCCCTGAATTTATCTCCCAATTTATCTACACATATTCAGACACAGGAAAAAAGCAATTAGGCCAAAATTTCCTCAGTTTTCTTTTAGAGTATAAGAGGGCTTTTCTTAGTAGTTGTACATTTAATAACCTTAAATTTAGATGAAAATAAAATACCAAAAGCTACTCTGAATTTCAGAATGCAGTTAGATGAATTTCATCTGAACAATGTTAATAGCAGCTGCCTACATGGAAAACATAGTAATCTACATGTGTATAAAATATATCATTTATTCTATTACAGAGCTTGGCACTCATTCTTTCAGAAATAATTCAAGGTCTAAGCCTCTCTTACTACTTCTAACCTTGTGCTAGGAGTGTAAGGGACATTACCTGGGAGTCATTGCTTCAGGCACTTCTGATTCAAGGAGCAGAAAGTCTCTGCTCATTCCTATGGGTCTTAACTTCCTCCTAGCTGAAGAGAAAATCAGGGCATGAATAAAGGAGGGGCACACACAGGCCATTTTCAGATCATGGGCTCTTCAAACAATGTCTGACCATGGAAATGGGAGGAAAATCTCCCTGCCCAGATCCTTCTAAGCCCAAATGCTAACTCAGGTCCTCCTGTCCATTAAAATGTGGTTGTCACCCAATCTTATGCGGTTCATTTTTCTTACTGATTAGGAGTTGTATTAGAAGACAATACCTTTGATCTTCAGCATGCTTTGCTAGAATCAAAGCACTTTCATATATATTATCTCATTTGATCTACATAACTTTGAGCAAGACAAGACAAATAATATTGCTCCTGTTTTTCACATAAGCAAACTGAGCCTTGGACATTAAATGGTTTGTTCAAATTGGACTTAATTAGTGTTGGAGCAAAGACCCAGCAAGGTCTTCTGATTCTTGAACTAGTTTCTGACAGCTTCTCATTGATTCTCTCACTTTTATAAATCTATGATTCTAACAATCACATTCTCCCTTAGAGAGATTTTTGCATGGTTCATACCGGAGAATATTCAGTGGATGATAAAAACAGAATAATGCCAGCATTCTTCAAAATGTTTTCAAAGGTTACAGAATCCAATGCAAGTTATTTTTAAAGATTCTTTATTAATTCAAATGCTGGCTGAATATTGTGATTTTTATTTCAATGACAAGAGCACACATTTAAGTGCTTCCCCTCTATTTCCCCTCTTTTTTTAACCCACAATAGGGGCTCACTGGTTCTAAGCTTTCTGGCATCTTCGGATGAATCTTAGATGACTTGAAATAGCTGCTACTGAGCTGTTGTTTGCTACTTTCGTCCAAGTCTGCTTTAAGTGTGTACAATGCAGAAAGAGTTCTTTTCTGAGAAAGGAGACGCTAAGCTTCAAGAAACGTTGAAGGGTTTTGTTTTCCCAGGGCTGTCAAGCTTCTTTGAAAGAACTGAAAAGAAGCAACAAAGGAAGATGTTGAGAGTGATTTGAAAAAATTTTAAATATCTCTTTGGTTTTTCTCATCTTTTTCGAATTAAATTTCTGTTGTTAACATTCCAGAGTTGAACACCTCTATCTTTAGATTTTTGCTCTTCGATGGTGTGACCCCTTTATTTCATGGTGTGTGTGTGTGTGCACGTGTGTGTGAGTGTGTGTCCTGTCTTTGTTTTTTCTTGACGCCTTTTCTCTGAATGCTAAAGGTTTATCAGAGACTGAATACTTCTCATCTTTTGAGAAATATTGAATTTTGATTAAAAGCTGTTTGATCTCGAAGTGAAGAGAGAGAGGGAAGGGAAAGAAAAGTGAACAGTGCAAAAATAAGAGAGGAGAGCAACCAGTTTACCCAAAGTGTTCAGAGCACCACGATTAAGTGATTTACTTGACTTTGTGTATTTTTAAAAGCCACACATAAATGCATAGCAGGATTTTGGCAGATGAAGTTGTGTAGTGTTTACATTAAGGCACTCAATGATAATAAACAGTTATTTAGTACAAGTGGTATGCCCGATGGTGCAAAGAACATGGAATTAGATACAGTTCCTGCAAAGTAAGTTTAAAATGTAAATACGAATTAGAGAGACAGCGTATAAAACACCCGGGGAAAAGCCTAACATTTCCACATGTAAAAAATATCATCATGGGCAGTGTAAGTGTACTCCAGGCAGGATTTGTAAGATTTCCTAGCTGCACACACAAACACTGAGCAGAGTCGTATTTACACAGATTCGGTGTGTGCACAGATGGAAGCATGTGAGTCTCAGACGTGCGCCCTGAGAGAGCCCCGCTTAGCTACTAAATATAGGCACCCACCTGAAAATTGCTATTTGCACTACTCGTTTCCCTTACATCAGTAATTACTTTCAATTTCCTTTTTAAATTACAGATTTGGCTAAACATGCAAACATTTGTTGTTCCTGAGTAATACGTGCACACACATTTGGGCGACATTTCCTCTTCAATGATTTTTTAAAATTTGCATTTGCACACTTTATTTGCTCTTTGCACACTTTAGGAAAATGTCTTACTTTCTTTTTTTTTCACATTGGTGAAATGGAAAGTGGAAAAGCCATTGAGAAAAACAAACCAAATTTTTCATGCGAACAATCATTTCACATTGATGTCTTCAAACGAGAAAGATTTGTGCTATTTATTAGCCAGAGAGGAGTGCAGACAATTTCATTGTGCATCGATTTTCTCTAAGGAGGGAGGCCATGTGCGCAGCTAGGCCCTCTCTAGCTTCGGAACTTGCTCTTTGACATTCATTTGCTGGATTTATAAGACCCCAATGTTTGTGTTGCTGTTGTTCATTTGGTGGTTGTTTTCTTTTGTTAAAGGACACCACCAAATTTACAGATAGTGTTCTTTGAACTCTATTGCTCTGATATTTAATTGATCTGCCCTATTTATCCAACGTATTGATAAAATGGAAGTGAATACAATGACACTCCATAGGGACACAGCCGTCCCACCTGCATGAAGTGAAGGCTTCAGGGCACCTACTGTATGTGTGGCACTGAACTACTCACCACATAGCAGTGTTTGGTCTTTAAGTCACAGCACATTATTTAAGTGTCATAATATGAAAATATAAGCTTCCCAGTAGGCTAATACTATATAAATTAAGGGCAATTATCCCCAAAAAACCATCACTGTGCATTTCAAATACAAAGAACTCCTTTATTTTTGAGAAATACTTGTTAAACATATAAAACATTTCAAATCCCTTGGCATGTTTTTATTCTATTTTCAAATTACTGTTTTTAAATTTATGGAATATGTCCATTGTACATATTTGGAAAGTTGGCATGAATATGTATATTTATATATGTGTATTTACATATGTATAAAATTAGAAAAAAGCATGGTGCTTTTGCCAGAAACACAGGCATCTGCCTTTTAGATCCCTGAATTACAATTTTCAGTAGTGCTATTTCTAATGACAAGGATTTTATCCCTGCTATTTTTTCCCTTCTTCAGTTTTTTATGATGATTCTATCTTCTGGATTATAGAAAAAGACAGAAAACCCTAAATGAAATGTCAGTTTCAAATTGTTCACTTTATAAAGACAGTATTTTAGGGGCTGGTGATTTAGCTCGGCAGCATAAGCGCCTGCCTTGTAAGCACGCAGTTGTGAGTTCCATTCCAGGTAGCAAAAAAAAAAAAAAAGACAATTTTTTTTTTCACTTATCACTGAAATTCTTTTAAGGTTAGATATTTAATTTAAAAAGACATATACCAGATTTTATTTCTGTTTTGCTTTTCTTTTCCATATAAGAATTTGGTTACACTGCCCCAACAAGCTCCAAAGTGCAGTGGCTAAAAGAATATCAAAATGTATCCTCTCACCCAACAGTTTGCACAGGAAATTTTGTAAGTGTATAGCAGCTGCTCGGCCATCTTCAGAGGGAGTGTCTTTCTCCTGGCCCAACATGGCTGCCCCAGCTCCAGCCATCCTGTTTGCTTTCAGCTAGAAAGAAAGAAAGAAAGAAAGAAAGAAAGAAAGAAAGAAAGAAAGAAAGAAAGAAAGAAAGAAAAAAGAGACATAGGGAAATGCATGCTTCTTTCCTTTGAGGATAGAGTCTGAAATTTCCACATGTAACATCTGAAATGATGCATGTCAGATATTCAGGCACAACCATACCAAAACAAAAGACAAAAGCAAAACAAACAACATGAAGTAGAGAGACGCTTACACCTATTCAGAGACTTTCTAACAGTAAAATAGTTATAACTGCAGCTGCCTACAAAAGGTATTATGCTGATGACTCCTTACAGGCAGCACTATTATGGATGATTTTTTAGAAGGGGTATACAGTTCTTAGCAAAATTTGGAATAAAACAACCCAAAACTTCCCCGAATTTACATGGGCTTTACATTTCTGGAAAAATCCATGTGTTAAAACAATGTGACGTAGAATCTTTCTGTGGATGTAAAACAAAATTAGGCTTGGGTATTTATAATCGCTCCAGATTTTCACCTAGGGAAGTAAATGCCCAGCAGGGTATTTGAAAGCACAGAGGCTATAGGTCCATCTTTGTTGTGCAAGCCTGTATCCCACACGCTGCAGGACAGTTAGCATTCCTGCACAGGCTCCCTAAGTTCCCTCCTCCAAATGCTGTAACCAAAAACAGCTGCACGAATTTCTAAAATGCACCCCCACACACACACCAGTCCAACTCCTACTGACGATGGCTCTAGAATTACAAGCTGTGTATGTGGGCATGTGGCCTAACTTCCGACTTTTCACAGCTAATTAGCATATATTTTACAACGTTAGCATGTACTTTGCAAGGATCTCATTTCGAGTTATCCGATTTCCAGCTTCTGATGTCTACATCGTTGCCACCCCTCAGCTGATGCGCACATTCTAGGCACAGGACAGCATGCCACTTCGGGGCACCAGGTCACACACTTGCCATGTAAATTGTTGTAATAAAGGAACTCAGAGTAGATATCCATTTCATTTTCATCAAATTTTCTCCTAAGCAGTCCAGCATCCCAGCATTCCAGGACAGATAGGGCAGCGTGACAATGTGAGGACTCTGGCCATTTCTTTCTCTTTACTGTGTCATCTCAACATGCATGTTTTCCTCTTCATGGGTCCAACATGGCTGCACTCACTCACACCGTCACATCTATATTCCAGCAGGACAAGGGAAAGAATCAAAGAGGGCATAGTTCTTCTCTTCGAAGGCAAGCCCCAAAGCTACACAACTTTCTGCTACGTCTTTCTCCCCAGAACTTAGTGTTTTCATTTTTGAGGTTCTAAAACTTCAGATTGGTGGTGACACTAGCTTCTAGTAGATATCATTCTACCAAACAGGTGGCATAGTGAAATGAGCCTCAGAGTAGAAATTCTAATTCTGGGTGTGCTGTTAACTAGCTTTAAGTTCCCAGGAAGGTCATCTGGTGTCTATAATTCTGTTTCTCCATCTGTAAAGTGAGAAGTAGGGAGACGAACAGGTTATTTCAGATTTCCCAGTTCCAGGGTATATTGTACTGCCCAGGAAGTCTTATGACTACACTGAATCTTTAACCTGTTTTTAAGAAACAGTAGGGAGCCAGACAGGGTGGTAAAATCCTATAATCCCAGCACCCAGAAAGCTGAGGCAGGAGGATTACTCCGAGTTCAAACTCAATTTGGGTTACCTAGTAAGTTCAAGGCCATCCTGAACCACATAGCAACACCCTGTTTTTAAAAAAAAGCCAAAAAAAGTGACACTTTGTGCTGTTTTTAAAATTTTTATTTTGAAACTGGGTTCAAACTGACCTTGAACTTGGGATCCTGCTACTGCAGCCTCCTGAGTAGCTGGATTACAGACACGTACCCTATAACCCCCATTTTTGTTTGTTTTGTTTTTCTCAAAAGTTGTTCTCATTATAGGTGACTGAAGAATTCATTCCACTTTTACAAGGTATGTAAGGCACATAGAATTTAACAAGACAGCTTTGCATTAAAAGAAAGAAAGAAAGAGCTTTACATTTGGTCTTTGTCATAATTCTTTTTAAACAAATACATGCTGAACCTTTCCAGTAATTCAGCCAGATGCTGAATTAGACGCTGAAGCTTGAACAAGACTGGCACTATCTTTTAGCTCATTGAGAATAAAGACAGAAAATAACTGCAATTCATAGCAAGTACTATGAGAGCCGTGTGCAGAAGTCTAACCAATGCTCTAACAGAGGTGACCAGCTTTAGGTAGGGTGGTCAGAAAAAGCCAAATGGAGACCTTTGGAGTAAAATGAGCAGGTTTCACAAGTCATGAGGACAGAGAGAACATTCCAGAACATTCTGGGCAGAGGGGCTAGCCAAGGCAGATATTTTAAGAACTTAGAAAAAAGGTGGAAAAATGAATAGGGCCCACATCAGCAGGTACTAATAGACACTGCCAAGAACTTTAAATATATTCAGATTTGATTCTCCGAAAAGGGAACAGACTTTGGAGGATTTCAGAGAGAATAGGTTACATGAATCCACTTTCGGTTGATCAGTTTTGATTTTGTTGGAGGAAAATAACAGAAAACAGAGAAATCAATAATTGAGAAAAAATGGTAAAAGTGTTTACTAAAAACACAAGTAACAGCACAGTAAGCTGAAAAGCATCTGCACTGGGATAAAGTGCAACTTAAAAGTCTAATCATATACCCAATATTATCTATAAACAACTGATGAATGTTCATGTCGCTTCTTACTTTGTGGCCCACAGGAAGTGTAAAAATGCATGATGTCCCTGACATTCTGGGAATTTACATCTGTGGGAAAAGAGTAACTCACATCCAGGAAACCGTATCAGTCATATCCTAGGGACATTTATTTCTTTGAGTTGACAGGGGAATGCATAGTAATCTGATGGTAGCATTGTATTGTATCAGTAATGTTGATTATAATATTTGCAGCCTGATTTTCCTGTGCTGGTTAGCACTACATGATCAGTGTCCAAATAGGTATCTCTTCCTTTTCCGCACATTGTATTTAGTCGAGGTCTTGGACGTGGGCAAGGTACCAGATTGCAGTTGGTGCTGGGCAGACTAAAAGAACACTCAGTTTAGATTTCACCAGAATATTCCAAGATCTCACTCGCACCTGCCTACAGACAGCTTGGACTCTGACCTCATCACACGCCCACTCTTGCGAACACTTCGGTCTAAAAAAGAGTCAAACACATATGGCAAACACCGACTCTTTGCTTTCTAGAAATTATAATAAATCATAAACCGATTTGATTTCAAATAAAAAAGGTCAAATGTGGCAAATAATCTCCTTTTTAAAATCATCAGAGCTGGAGCATGGTGGTCCACACCTATAATCCTAGCACTCTAAGAGGCTGAGACAGAGGAGTCTCAAATTCCAGCCAACCTGGGGGAATTTAGTGATTTAGTGAGACCCTGTTTCAAAACAAACAGGGCTGGGATGTAACTCTGTGCAATGGCCCTGGATTCAATCCTCAGCATTGCAAATATATATATATATATATATATATATATATATATATATATATATATATATATATATATATATATATATATATTTGCCCTGTATTAGATGTAGCCTTTTAAAGCAGAATTTTAGAGTAAACTAAGAATAACTTGCCTCAGACTTAAATGTCCTAAATTAAAAGCACTATGCTTTTGCTACTTTACACTTGCAAGGAAATTTTTAAAAATTATTGGTAATGGAGAACATCTCGTAACAGCCTAAAGCCTGTGGCCAGGGTCCTTGCACTGGGCTTGAGTGTTCCTAGCAGTAACCCTGTTCTCGTGGATGGTAACCTGCATCTTTCCAGAATGAGCGCGATAAGGAAAGAAAAAGAGCCCAAGGCCTAACACTCATGGCCATTACCATCCCGGAGAGCCTTTTGCAGGAGTGGGGAATGGTAATTCTGATATCCTGAACACATTTTAAACTGAGTAATAACACTTTGCCTACTTAAATGCCCCCTGTAGTTTCAATTAACTGGCATGCTTCTGAACATTCTTTTGCTGGTAGGTGAGGCATGGTTACAGCTGACTTGCATTGCTTCAGTGGTGAATAAAAGGGTATTCTCATCTAGAACCAACTTTTTAAACCTGTGCAAGGGTAAGGATATAATTTAAACATTAGGTGCTAATTTGCAAGACATTTTCAGAGGAGTAGGGCCAACAACACTTGTATAACGTTTCCATTCTTGGAAGAGACATAAAATCTAATAATACAGTGGTCTATTATTTTAGTTATCAATTCCATAAATAGAACCATAGCATTACTGTTATGGAATGCCATGTTAATAACCACATAATAGTACCCCAAAGCTCAATAGATATATAAAGGATATTCATAATACACCAGTGGATTATTGGGAATTTGTAGTAGTTATTTCTCAATGAAAACTCTGGTTATAAAAATGATACTCCTCCAATCCAATATTTCTTCTTCTGTTCCATGGAAAACTGCTATTCTTAAAAATCCTGTTTGGGGGGAGAAGTTCTAGGGATTGGGATTTTTTTTTGTACTGGAAATCAATCTTAGGACCTTGCACTTGCCAGGCAGGTGCTTGTATTGCTGAGCTATATACCCAGCCCGGGGATTGGGGATCTCAACAGACATCTATCAACAGGAGTTTATGTTATCTAACAAGTCTGGAATGTGCTGGTTGAAAGAAGGTTGTTGATTTTGCTGCTTTTGCAAAGCCTCAATAATACAACAATATTTATTGACCTTGAAGAAAGGATATACAGTCTGTAGGCTTACAGTTTACACTTCATGGGATTACGGAAACTGGGAACGTGTGTGCTGTGATCTGCTTGTTTTTATCTCCCCCCCACCATGTTTCTGTGTTAAAATCCTCATAAATGGGATCCGTGCTCTTAACAAAGAGACTCAAGAAAGCATGCTCTCCTCTCCACCCATGAGGCTGAAATGAGGAAAAGATGCCGAGCAGGCCACACCGTGACCTTGGACTTTTTGGCCTCCAAAACCTGTGGAAAAAATTTTATTACCTGCAAGCTGCCCATTCATGGTATTTTTTTAATAATTTTATTTAAAGAGGAAAACAAAACAAAACAAAACAGAAAAAAGGATAGCAACAATATAGAATTCCTAGGAAAAAAAGAAAAGAACAAAAAAAACACTAAGAAATCACTACTTGATGAATTACATACTGTCATCTTGGAAATAGTTGTTCAACGTACAAAATTAAAACATACAAAGTAGACATTCAAACAGTGAGACTGTTAACAGTTCTGCTCCATAATCTAACAAAAACAGTAATATGGTCCTTCATCTTACACACTTAAACATACATGCAGTTATATCCTTTAAAGCACTTTCTTTTCCTCTCTTTTTTACAGCAGCAATTACACATTTTGGGTTTTATTATGCCTACATTTCTTATTACTTTTAACACTAGAGACACAATGTGATATTTATATATATGATTCTTATTTATTTCACTATGAGGATAGTCTCAAGTTGTCTCCATTTACCTACAAAAGCCTCAAGATCATCCTTTTAATAGCTGAGTAATATTCCATTACATGAAAATACCACATCTTTTTCATCCACTCTGCAGTTGATGGGCATCTTGGTTGTTTCCAAGATTTAGCTATTTCGAATTGTGCTGCTATAAACAGCACAATTATATATACAGCACATATATCCCTGTGAAATGACCTTTTCAGTTTTTCTGGGAAAATATCTAGGAGGGAAATAGTTGGGTTGAATGAAACTTCCATTCCTAGTCTTCTGAGAATTCTCCATACTGACTTCCACAGTGGTTGCACCAGTCTACACTCCCACCAACAGTGGAGCAGTGTTCCTTTTTCCCTGCAGCCTCCCAACATTTGTTATCAGTTGATTTCTTGATGGCAGCTATTCTTTCTGGAGTGAGATAAAATCGCAATGTTGTTTTAATTTGCATTTCTCATATGACCAGTGATGGTGAACATTTCTTCATGTGTTTATTTGCCATTTGTATATCTTTATCTGAGAAGTGTGAGTTCATCTCAGATGCCCATTTTTGGAGAGGGTCTTTGAACTTGGAGGGCTTGATGTTTTTTAATTCTTTATATGTTCTTGATATAAGTCCTTTGTCTGAGGGGTTGCTGGCTAAATTTCTTTCCCATTCTGTGGGTTTTCTTTTCACTCTGTTGGTGATTTCTTATGAAGTGCAGAAACTTTTCAATAATATGAGATCCCAGTTGTTGATTCCCTGAAGCATTTCCCATGCAATTTGTGTTTTGTTCATGAATTCTCTGCCTACCCCTATGTCTCCAAGACTTCTACCTACCCTATCTTCCAGTAGATTCAGTGTTTCTGTTTTAATGTTTAGGTCTTTGATCCATTTAGACTTTAGTTTTGTTTATGGTGATAGGTATAGATCTAGTTTCAGTCTTCTGCATGTGGAGAGCCAATTTTTCCAACACCATTTATTAAAGAGGCTATCCTTATTCCAGTGAAAATGTTTAGCCCCTTTGTCAAATATCAGGTGGCTGAGTGTCTTTGTACTTATACTTGCATCTTCTAATCTGTTCTATTGATCCTCAGGTCTATTTCTTTGCCAGTACCATGCTGATTTTATCACTGTGGCTTTGTAGGAATCAAGTCAGGAATTAAGATGCCTCCTGCCTTGCCTTTATTGCCCAGAATTTCCTTTGCTACTCTAGTTTTCTTCTGTTTCCAAATGAATTTTAGGAGTATTTTCTCTAGATCTGTGAGGTATATCAATGATATTTTAATTGGGATTGTGTTAAATTTCTATAACAGTTTTGGGAGTATGCCATTTTCACAATGTTGGTTCTTCCTAACCAAGAGCAAGGAATATCCTTCCATTTTCTAATATCCTCTTCAATCTTCTTTTTCAGCATAGCATAATTTTCAGCATATAGGTCTTTTACATTCATAGTTAGATTGATACCTAAGTATTTCATTTTTTTAGATGTTATTGTGAAGGGCGATATTTCCATAATTTCTCTCTCGGTGAGTTTCTTGTTTGCGTACAGGAATGCTATTGATTTTTGAGTGTTGACTTTGTAGCCAACTACTCTGCTGAATTTGTTTATTACCTCTAGTAGTCTTTCAATGGAGTTTTTTGGGTCTTCTATACAGAGTATCATGTCGTCTGCTGCAAAGAGTGATAATTTAACGTCTTCCTTTCCTATCTTTATTCCTTTTATTTCTCTCTTTTGTCTGGTTGCCCTGGCTAGTGTTTCCAGAACTTTATTGAAAAGGAGTGGTGATAGTGGACATCCTTGTCTTGTTCCTGATTTTAAAGTGAAAGCTTTCAGGTTTTGTCCATTTAGTATAATATTGGCTGTTGGTTTGTCATAGATGGCCTTTATAAGGTTGAGGTAGATAGCATGTATTCTGGGTTTCTGAAGGGTTTTTATGATGAACATGTGTTGGACTTTGTTAAAAACTTTTTTGCATCTATTGAGATGACCATGTAGGGCCAGGGATTTAGCTCAGTGGCTTAAGCGCCTGCCTGGCAAGCGCGAGCTCGTGAGTTCGATCCCCGGTACCCCCCCCAAAAAAAAAAAAGATGACCATGTGGTTTTTGATTTTGGCTCTGTTAATGTGGTGTATCACATTTATTGATTTGTGTATATTAAACCATCCCTGCATTCCTGGAATGAACCCCACTTGGTCATGATATATAATCTTGATGATTTGCTACATTCTATTTGCCAGTATTTTATAGAGAATCTTTGCATCAGTGTTCATTAGGGAGATTGGCCTATACTTCTCCTTTTTTGTTGGGTATTTCTCTAGTTTTAGTATGAGAGTAATACTTGCCTCTAGGAATGATTTAGGGAGTATTGCTTTCTTTTCAATTTCATTGAAGAGTTTAAGGAGTATTGGCATCAAATCTTCTCTAAATTTCTTGTAGAATTCAGCCGTGAATCCATCAGTACCTGTGCTTTTTTTTGTTGGTAAGTTTTTATTACATTTTCAATTTCAATAGCTGATACTGGGTTATTCAAAATTGCGATATCTTCTTGATTGAGCTTTGGTAGTTCATATGTTTCTAGAAATCTGTCCATTTCCTCTGTGTTTTCCACTCTATGTGAGTAGAGATTGTCAAAGTAGGTATTCATGATCTTTTGAATTTCCATGAGATCTGTAGTAATTTCCCCCTTTTCAGTCCTTATTGCATGAATTTGGGTATTTTCTTTCTTTTTCTTTATAAGGTTAGCTAGAGGTTTGTCAATTTTGTTTATTCTCTCAAAAAACCAGCTTTTTGATTCATTAATTCTTTGTTTTTTTTTTTTTTTTAGTTTCAATTGCATTGATTTCTGCTCTAATCTTTACTATTTCCTCTCTTCTATGAGCTTTGGGTTTAGCTTGCTCTTCTTTTTCTAGAAGCTTGAGATGAAGCATTATGTTGTTTATATGTGCTCATTCTGTTTTCTTGATATGACAATTTATTGCTATATATTTCCCTCTTAAGACTGCTTTCATTGCATCCCACAGATAACAGTATGTTTTTTCCGCATTTTCAATGAATTGTAGGTATTGCTTTATCTCTTCTTTAATTTCATTAGTAGCCCATTGGTTGTTCAAAATGTTGTTATTTAATTTCCATGTATTTATGCAGGTTTTGCAATTTCTTTTGCCATTAATTTCCAATTTCAATGTGCTATGGTCAGATAGTATGCATGGGATAATTTCAATACCTTTGCATTTACTTAAGGATATTTTATAGGATAATATATGGTCTATTTTGGAGAATGTCCCATGCACAGCTGAGAAGAATGTGTATTCTAATGTGGTTGGGTGGAACACTCTGTAAACATCTACTGAATCCAATTGCTCACAGATATGATTCAGTTCTATTATTTCTCTGCTGACTTTTTGTCTAGTTGATCTATCTCTTTGCGACAATGGGCTGTTAAGATCCCCTGTAATAATCGTGTTCTTGTGTATTTGGTTTTTCATGTCCATTAGTATCTGTCTTATATAGTTGGGTGCTCCTGTGTTTGGTGCATATATATTTATAATTGTTAGTTCTTCCTCTTGGATTTTTCCACTTACCAGTATGTAGTGACCTTCTTTGTCTCTTTTAATCATTTTAGGTTTGAAGTTCCCATTGTCTGTAAATTGAATAGTTACCCCTACTTTTTTCTGGGTTCCTGCTGCATGGAATACTGTTTTCCATCCTTTGACTTTTAATTTATGAGTCTCCTTTTGGGTCAGATGTGTTTCCTGTATACAGCATATTGTGGGATCCTGTTTCTTTCTTTCTTTTTTATTTATTTATTTTATTATTATTATTATTATTATTATTATTATTGTAATCCTGGGGATTGAACTCATGACCTCACATTTGCCAGGCAGATGCTTGTGCCAGTAAGCTAAATCCCAGGCCCAGGATCCTGTTTCAAATTGATCTATTCTGTCAACCTATTTCTTTTGATAGTTGGATTCAGGCCATTTACATTTATGGATATCACTGATATGTACTGGTTCAACTTTGCCGTGTTATGTTTCAATTGTTTGCTTTCTGCTTTTGACCCTTATTTAATTGTTTATCCTACCTGTTGGTTTCTTTCTGTTGTTTTGGGGATTGTGATAATTTTTATCTCTGTCTAGTATGTCTTTCAATACTCTTTCTAGGGTTGGTTTGGTGGATGTGAATTTCTTCAGTTGTTCTTTGTCATAGAAGTATCTTGTTTCTCCATTAAATTTGAATGAAAGTTTTGCTGTGTACATCAGTCTGGATTGAAAGTTGTTTTCTTTCAGGGCTTGAAATATCTCACTCCAAGCACGTCTTGACTTGAGGGTTTGTGCTGAAAAGTCTGCTGTGATTCTAATGGGCTTTCCTTGATAGGTGACTTGTGTTTTTTCTCTAACAGCTTTTAGTATTCTATTTTTATGTTGTATGTCTGAGATCTTAATTATTATGTGTCTGGGTGTAGATTTATGTTGGTTGTGACTGTTTGGTGTTCTATATGCCTCACTTATCTGCATATCAGATTTTTTCCCCTTGTTTGGGAAATTTTCTCCTATTATTTCTGTGAATATTTTAGTTACATCATTTGTATTAACTCCAGCATCTTCACTAATGCCTATTAATCCTATACTGTTGCTCTTGGCATCATCTTGAAGCTTCTGGTTTGTCATTTCATGCTGCTTCATTATTTTTAAAAGTTCTATCCTTTCATGATTACTAATTGCCATCCTGTCTTCAAGGTCCAAAATCCTATCCTCAGCTTCATTTAAACAGTTTTGCATGCTTTGAAAAGAATTTTTTGTTTCTTGGATGTCTCTTTCAGTTTGCTTTATGAATTCTGCTTGTTTTATATATTGTTCCTTCAAGATTTCAACTAGTTTCCCATGCTCCTGTACTTTTTTCTGTATTTCTTCTTTAGCTGCGCTCAGCAACTCCTTTACTAAAGTTGTTACTTCTATCTTTACATGGGAGAGCACTTCTAATTTGAGTTACTCTCTGGCCTCACGGAGTTGTTTTTTTATTTCATTCACTATCTTTTCAGAGATTTCTGGTATGTTACTTTTGGAGTCCTCTATTTCAGTGTCTCCTGTACTTGCTTCTGGTGGACTAGATATTTGAGATTGCATTTTGCTTTTTCATTTTGCCATTTTCCCCTTTTGAGTTAGTGTTTGGTCCTTCATACCCACTAGTGTCAATTGTTGGTAGTGTGTATCTTGGGGTCCTACTGTAAGGTTGATATTTGTCCAATTGCTGGGTCCCACAATGAATAGGTGGGCCAGTCACCTGACTTCCTACTGCAGGGCCTGTTGGATAAGTCCTATATTCTTCCTGGGTTGACAAGCCTAGTAGTATTGATGTAGGTCAACTTTTAGTTCCTGCTAGTACTTTATCTTCAGATTATTCCAGGTCATCAAATCTCCCTGTCTATAGTGTTTGTGTCGGCTGAGGCCCTACTGTGTCCCTATTGTGTGCCTGTGTGCCTCATAAGCTCTTTTGATTTTCTTCAAGTTGAGGGAGTCTTTCTTGGCACACTCCTCACTCTGCCTGATGTTTTCTGTGTGTAGGAAGGGGTCACCCTCACTCTTGTCAGACTTACCAAGGTCTTACAGTTAGTTGGAGGGAGCTTTACTACTGGCCCTATTTACCCATTGTACACTTCTATTTTAGGGGCATATTCACCACACTGACTAGAGCCAGCTGAGATCTTCTGTTTTGGTGAGGCAGTCACTTAGTCTTCCTTCAAGCTAGCACAGATAATCTGCTGTAGTCCAAGGTTCCTTTGGGAGCAGAGTTCCAAGTTTGCCCTGTGTGCTGGGATTCTACAGGGGCACCCGCAGTCAGGGCCCGGTGTGGATTCCGGGCCCTGCTCGTTGCCTAGAGTTTGCTGAGCGTCCATTTATGGTATTTTGATAGTAGTGCCTCCCTGGCTCAGTTCATCTCCCTGCTCTGACCTTGACCCTCTACAGTCTATTTTTAAGATGTGATCAACAAGAACCTTTAAAGATCTCCCAAGGACCACATGATGGACTTCCTTCCCTTGGAAGAAAAGCCAAAGTCCAGGAAGCCCTCTTTCTCTTGCCTGTCTCTTTCAAGTCTTTCTGGACTCTTCTCCCTTCTCCTGTGAGGCTTCAACTTCATAGCTCGGTGAGAATTTCTGTGCATCTCAGTCATGTGTCCATCTGTGAACACTTAAATTGGCTGTTCTTCCTACTCACAGGCTGTCTTCCCCAGAGCCACAGATTCATTCCTGTACCTTCCCAAGACAGTCGCTCAGAGGACCTCCTCAAAGGGACTGGTTCTCCCCAACCAATTTCTTTCAAGCAACAGCTCCACTAACCCAGTGGACCACCTCGATTTCCTGTATCCCACTTCTATCCCTTGTTTGTATCCTCTACCGAGACGCCACAAAGTTAAGTAATTTTTTATGTTTATTTTCTGACTCCTTGGGCTAGAAAGTAAGCTGCAGGTACCCTAGGATTTCATTTTACCTGGCTGCATACCCAGTTTTTAGAACAATACCTACTATGTATTAGGTTCTTAATAAATATCTACTGAACAAAGAAAGCAGAAAATGCTTTCTATACAGGTTTTTTTAAATCAAGATGTGTCATATGAATGATACGATGCTTGTTACCATCAGTTATGTCTTAGAATCAATGACATACAAATCAGGATGCTTGTATTTTTCTGAGCTCACTGCCAGCAGAATTAATGTAATATCTGGAAGAAAAAAAAAAGAGCTCCTGTTCCCTGTGACTTCTCTTTCTCTAATTTCATCACTCCCCTTCCTCTACCTGAAATTAATTTTTTACGGAGTCACCAAGCTCTGCCAACTCTATTTCAATAGCTTTCTTATTAATTCCTTTCCCTCCTTCCCTGCTAGGAAGGGCGCTCATAGGGGGACAATTGCCAATAATCCCGGAGAGGAAGCCAAAACCTATCAGAGGTGGCCTTTGATGCAATTAGACTTTCTGTGGGAAGCGCTAGTGAGCCAGTGCATTTTGAAATGCGAGATCACAGTTCTGAGAATGCCAGCTCTGACAGTGATGTATCCCATGGTCTGCAGGTCAGCAGGACTCTGGTTTCTAATTCTGCACTAACTCCATTTCCCTTCATGTGATGCTTTCTGTTACTTTGTCATCTTCTTTCTCCTCCATCACCTACTCACAGCTGAGCCTTGCTCATTTTCCAAGAGCCTGAATATGCAACAAAGACTCAAAGACAAGGCCCAAAAAGCATTGCTGCTACCCTCTCCTGTGACATCTTTCTGGCCTTTCTTACTCATGATGACCGGAACATAAGATAAAAGTGAGGAAGAGGGGGGAAAAAGAAGAACTTGACTTCTATTCCTCACTGTTTGTAAACAATCCCATATAGTTTAGACCCATTTTTTTAAACTAGGAATTGAACCCAGGATCTTATATTTAGCAGGCAAGCATTCTACCATTAAACCTCTCATCTCTCATCTTCAAAGAGGGAGACTGCGTTTCAAAAAACAAGCATTTTAGAGGCAGGCACAGTAGAACACCCCTGTAATCCTAATGCTTGAGAAGCTGAGGCAGGAGGATCATGAGATCAAGACCAGCCTGAACTGCATAAGGAGACTCAGTCTCAAAAAACAAAACAACAAAATAATTTACCCAGCATCATATAGGTGGAAGGATTCAAACCTAAAGTTTCTTTTTTTTTTTTTTTTTTTTTTTTTGGTACCGGGGATCGAACTTGTGACCTTGCGCTTGCCAGGCAGGCCCGTAAGCCACTGAGCTAAATCCCCGGCCCAAACCTAAAGTTTCTTACCAGAATAAAATAAACTGACTTCTAACAAGGCTTCTAAATTCCAGATATGGGATTCTATATTTTATAGAAGTTGTTGAAATGCTAAGAGCTTTATGTGGTGCTTCACTTGGTATCCCCATCTTGTAGGACAGGAGGTTGAGGTAAGGAAGATTAAGTTATTTGCCCGTATTTACATAGTGGGTAAATGGTGATACCATATCCAGAGTCCGTTTTCTCTGGCTGGAGTAATTAGTCCCCACTCCCACTTTCTCAGTGAAAGCCAGTTCTCTGCACCATGACATCCTGCCGCCTGCAGAAGGCAAACAAGGACAAACTGGCCCCGACCCTACCTACCCGACGACCTGCATCTACCGTGTCTGTGGCCCTCTGATGTCCCCTGCTCTCACCTTGTTTCTCCTGGGCTCTGGGCCAAGAGAAGGAACTAAGGAATCAGGAAAACTCTGAACAGATCAGTGTTCCCCCAGAAACAAAATATCCCTTTTTCTGCACCTTTTCTTGTTTTGTTTTAACAATTCACATCTCTTCCTGCACCAGCTCTCACCCTCTCCCTTACTGTAAGGAAGAGACAGCACTGCAAAGCCCAAGATGCAAAAATCAGAGCTGAATTTCATCCGGAACTCACAAAGTAGAAAAATTCTTTGTCAGCTTTCAAGTGTTGCATTCTTTTCCTGCCCAGCACTGTGAGTCAAGCACGGACTTGGCAGACCCGCAGCCTGGCTTTCTCCGCTCTTTGCTGCTCCTCTCTCGGGGTTGGCTCCATACCTGAAGTTCTTGCATGAAGTTCTTCTAAACTAGATTGTTCATCTAAATCTAAGGAGGTATTACTCAAGATATTCCATGATATGAAGACACATGAAGACAGAAGAATTTAAATCCCACAGTCATGGCATCATAAAATGACGAGAAGTATTAAATGTGGTCACACTATGCTCAGTTGCACAAAGACGTGGACTTAATTTCTTTTTAAAGAACTGGGACTTCTTCATAATTCCATACCTATTGGGTAGTGTAGAAAGGTTATTTCAAATTGTTGAGGCACTCTTATTCGGCAAGACAACCCATCTCTTTGTGTAATTTAGTTTCCGCTTAGGTGAGTCAGAGGAATGTTTGTCAGATCCTTGTCCTCGCCACCTGGACTCCTGTGAAATGAGTGCAGTGGTGTGTGTAATCTTAGGGAGGTGGCCTCCCCAGGCCATGGGTGTCCCTCAAGCTTTCCCGGTCTGGTCTCCTCCCATTGCTGGTAACATCTCAGGAGAGACTTGTCCATCCACCGGGCAATCTAGACATTGCCTCTAGTGACAATCATCAGGTATTGTTTTCCGGACTCAGACAGTGCTATGGGGCACCGATAGCCATCTCCCTTTAAGACAGGACCTCTATCTCTACTTTTACTGATAACACATCCCATGACACAGGACCAAGAACCCCAATTGGACCTTTGTCTAAGGTGGATTGCATGGTTCCCTTTAGGCAACCTCAGAACAACACCTTAAAGGGCCTGAACGCAGAACTTTCTGAAAACAAACAAAACAAAACATTAAACCACTAAATTTGATTTGATGCAGTAGCGCCATGTGTAAACAGAAGACTATGCAGAGGCATCTTCAAAGTCCCCGTTTCCACACTCTCCTCACCCTCTCTAGATCCCTGTACACCTCCTGCTCACCTCACCACCAGCAGGTGTTGGTAAAGTGCAGAGAACTGGAGCTGGGCACCTTGCTCTGTCTTCAACCCAGACTCCAATGGGAAACCAGGGGCCAGAAATTTCCCACTTTCTTCCTAACTTAGCCTTTAAATCACTCACACTTACAGCTCCCTAGCATTGTTTGTCTGGCCAGTTTCTCAATAGTTGAAGAAGAAATAAAGGAATTTAGAAAATCCTTTTCTTTCTTACAACCCAAATTTCATGACTATTGTCTTGGAAAAGAATTCAAAAGGTCCAGCTTCTGAGACTCAAGAGCGATCAATGTCACTATTGTTCTAATCTTGGGAAAGTCCAGCTCCTCCTTCCCAGGGCCAGTAAACTAGGGAGGTAGAGGTTTGCAAAGAGGGAACTTGGTTTAAGGGACACGTGTCAATATTCGATCTATTATTTAAATGATTTCAAATAATTACTAACATAACTCCGACAAAATAACAATATTAGGTTCTAAGTATGTCACATTGTGTATGCCAGTGTTATTTTATTTTTTACTTAATTCTAACAATAACTCTATTGTGAAAGTTATTGCACACAGAGAAGAAACACAAGGCTCAGAATGATTCACATAGTCAGTAAGGGGTTCTTTGTCTTATTCACTGCAGCCTGGAATAGTGTGTCTCAGTTTGACTACAACCCACTTGAGAAATAATTTATGTCACAATCCGGATACACACATAACTGAGAGAAGAGTTTAACGTAACAGTACTGAATTTCCACTCATTTTCTTAGTCTACACAGCTCTTTCTTTCTTTCTTTCTTTCTTTCTTTCTTTCTTTCTTTTTCTCTCCCTCCCTCCCTTCCTTCCTTCCTACTTCCCTCCCTCCCTTCTGTCCTTCCCTCTACATTGGTCATAATCAGCTAAGTTGATTTCATGACCTACTAGGATGATAAATGATGGTTTAAAAAAATATTACTCGAGCATATGATGCACCAACGTCACAGAATTCAAGCAGAAATTACATCAAACAACTAGCTTTTCAGAAATCAGGCCCAGGTAATGTTTCAGGTACAAAGTTATAGTTGAGAGAGCTTGAATAAGAAGACTTGGAGCTTGTAATATAGTGAATAAAATGTCAGTGAGCTACTGTTAAGTAGCTTTAAGACTACTTAGCAAGAGGAAATCTGAAAGCTGAAGAAATGGATTTGTGGTTCAAAGAACTGCCATTTGTAAGTAGTCTTACTAAATCTTCTCCCTAAATTGAGCCTCTCAGAAGTTTTACTTAGATAATTTCAACCTTAATTTTGATCCATAGGATTGCATTGTATCTCAATTTTTAAATGTTTTCCACAGGGATTTAGGTGAATCACAACCTTAGTTGCTTTAAATTTACACTCCAAATCCCTACATAGTTTCAAAAGAGACTTTCATGAGCTTCGAATTCTTGGATGATAAAGGATCTGAGTCAGTGAACATTCCTCATGTTGGAATAAGCAAGTTAAACTTTGGATTGACAAAGTCAATGAATAATTTGGAGATGAACAAATGACATTTCAGGAAACAAAAAGTTCACAAAGTGTTCAAGAATTTCCAGATCATAAAGCCTGGAAAAACCCAATAGATTTCTTCCTTTCCAGCTCAGGGCTCATTACAAGGTTGTGTGTGAGGGTGTTTCTGCTTTAGGCAACTCTTGAGTAAATCAAGAAATGAGCCCTCTCTCTTGTTTATTGCACTTTCTAGTTCTCACTAAATTATACCTTTGACCTCTGAGACATTTGCAATGGCACCAGGATGTGGTTACAAATTGGATTAGTATTACCACGAAGATCCTTTTGACATGCTGGAAGACCTAATCCATCAGTTACCTACTGAAGCTGAATGCATGGTATTTGTAACTCTTAGGGGTTAAGGTTTTAATATATATAACTGGAAGACAAAACCAGAAGCTTTTGAAAATATGAAAAACAAGCTATTCAAAACAAGATAAACGAAAGAATGCTTAAATAGTTGCCAGGAGACCTAAATTCTGGTCCAAAAGATAGTTTTGGACCTTATAAAATTATTTGGCCTTTTTAAGCTTCAGATTCATCACCTAAAAGGTCTCCCATAGTTTAGAATCCATAAGTGGTCTCATAACTTCTCATGTTATTAGTCAAATATTTGGGGTCGATCACCTTTACATTGTACATGAGATCAGAATTACCTTTTTGAATCATTTTCTTCAGACACCTTCATTAGATAAAAACACTGTAGAGAACATTTTAAATGAGTAATCCTGATGCACAGCTTCTTTGAGGTAAAGCTCTAGCCACCAGTGGTTTCGTGAAAGGGTTAAGCAAGACTACCATGTATGCTCGTGGAAGGAGAAAATCGCATAACCTGCAGGGGGCGCTAAGGTACTTACTAGGGGAAGAATCTAATTAACGACTATAAAAGGTACCTGTTAACCTGCATCAGAAGCAAATGGGAAGAGAGGAATGGAAAAGTATCTTCATTTATCATTCCTCATATGGTTGAGCGACTCCTTGCCTTTTATCTCAAGTAGACAACCTAGACAGTAATCAGTTATTATGAAAGATAAACTACTCACAGGAAAGGGAAAGAAACTCCAAGAAGAGAAGCTTCTTTATAAGGATTTGATAAATGAGCCCTCACTACCTAATAACTTCAGGTTTTGCCATTCAATCAGGATTAGGAAATCCAAAAAGAAAAAAATGTTTGGACTTCGTGACATACTGATAATTGACAGAGCGGAGGTAAATTACAGGGAGAATCCAAGAAATATTCGTTCTTCTTTTTTAGGATAGGATCAAAAGATAGATCACAGATAGAAGAGTCAGTTCTTACATTAGAGGAGTGCTTCTCAGGAAGGAATACACAGGATTAAAAGCACCCCCAGAAATTCTTTTACATTTGGATGATTTTTAACATTTTGTAAAGTTTATCTGATTTGATCCTCATGATGGCCATTTGATATTTAAGAGTTTAGAGAGGTTACATGGCTCTCCCAAAGTCATGCAGTAAATTTCAAACCTGAGTCTTTAATGGAACTCAACTTTTACCGATTTTCAACACACCATTGGGATACTCTTACCAACCAAGTGTTTTTTAGAGGACTTAATCACAATGGAAAAGTTCTGTTACAAGCGCAAAAGGTGTCAGTTTATGTTGTAAACTGAAAAATCAAGAGGCAGATGTTCACAAAGCAAAATAAAGACAACTTCTCATCCCATGCTTTGTATATCTAAGAATCTAGCAAGAGTTTTCACAACACAAATGGCTAATCTTAACAGCAGGCCAAATTGGCAGTTGTATTTGTCTGCTTGATCAACAATATGCCATGCTGTTTGAGATTTATCTAGTTACAACTTCTCTGGGTAAAAGTATTATTTCCAAAAAATAAATAGGAGAAGAGACAGAACCATATATGACTCCTGCCCCCCAAAAAACCAAACAAGTAAACAATTCCTTCATTACTGCCCATATGCAGATTAGTATCCCAAATAGAAGATCCAGACAGGAATTTGCAAGGAGTCAAAACAGGAAGAACAAGTTTGGGTGTGAATTTGGCAAGGAAGCCTCAGGCAGCTGAGACATAATGATGTCACCAGCTTGAGAGGGGACTTTGAAGTCAGACCAGCACTGAAACCAAGTTCTGCCCCTTAAATGAACTATATTTTGACCTATTGAGTCTCATTCTGCATGCAGTGGGGTTAAAACACTGATCCTAAAAGCAGATGTTAGGACCAGAAATAGTACCTGTAAATGTGAGATCTATACTAAATAATGAGAATTTTGGAAATCCCTGATACTTGGGAGGAAATGGGGCACAAAGCACTGTGGAAACCCCTGAAAATCAGTGTTCCTTCTTCCCAAACCTGCGTCAGCCTTACTCTGACCCCAGGTCTGGATGGGCAAAGGCCAAAGCCTCTGTCAGAAGACACCTCAAGAGTGAGCGTCACTTTGAGCCACCGAGCATAAAGATTTATTACACTTTGATTTGTATGAGTCCTCCAAGATCAAAGATAGATTCTGAATGTAAGTTGTCAAATGAATGAAGGATTGTAGAAATATAAAAGCAAAACAGTTCATGTTGCCTTAGGAATAGCTCATTTGCAAAACCTAATATGCATTGACATATTTCTTCATTTCATCTATTAAATTTTCCATTTTAGTAAAACTGGTTTGTCACAACCAAATGCTACAATTAAGCACACTTATGTACACATCGTCTGCCTATGTATCTCACAAGCGCTGGGTCTGATTTGAGAAAACCACAGGAAATTAAGATCAAAGTATAAATTAACAGTCTCTGCATTTCAGATATCTTCGAGAGTGGGTACATTAAAAATGTTTCTGAGACACATAGCTTTTTAAAGCTCAGTGTTTCTAGCACAATGATCAATCAAATTGAAGTTATTAAAAATAAATGTCCATTTGAAAAGCTTATATAAAATAGACCTTGAATTAAAACACCTCCCAGTTAAGGACGGCTTATGCAATACCATGTTGAAGGTGGAGACTCACTTTTCTGTTCCCTGAGCTTTTGTTCTAATCCTCTTGTACAGGATTTGGCCTCCTTTATCTGAATTTGCCTGCTTTGGGCCTGGGAAAAATGTTTATGTAAAAACTGACCTCTCCCTGGGTTTCCCAGCAGCTTGATTGTGGTATAGTTGTGTGTGAGTTCAGCCTTCTTGTTCACTGTTGACTAAGACCTTGAAGAGTTCTTCAGGCTCCAGTAGGCCTGAGAAGAGTCTTTTGAGAGTCTCAGCCTTTTTGTTCCTGCCAAGTTACTTTTTTATTAGGCTGATAAACTCCTGAATTGTTGAAAAGCAGCTGTTTGAAGAAAGATTTAGCTGATTCTCATGGGGGTTCTGGGTGTGAGGGAGATATTACGCCTGAGATCCATCAGTCGCCTGCACAGTTAGACCTGGGTGACCTCACTTTGCAGCCATGAAAAGGTTTCTGGAATGTGAAGGAAACACGGGCATTACTTCTTGGAAAAAGCTACAGCAACTCAATCAGTTTCCTTTCCCCTCCTGTTTCCCATTTCAGTGTGAATCTCTCTCTGTAAATGTGGGTCTTTACAATTAGCATTCCAGGTGATTTGATGTTTACTAGGCAGAGGCTAGCCAGTTAGGGCAGCTCTGCTCAAAGGCAAAAGAAAAATAATACAGCAACACCATGTGTGCTAAGGAAGGCCGAGTCTGGTCAGACGCAAGAAAGGATTTAAACTGTTAATTTTCTCGTATTGCTCAAGTAAGCAAAGCCAAAGGCATTTAATTTTTCTAATAATCTCAGACATGGTTTCCCTCATAATGTACTACACAATCTGTATTGATTACTCTGTCAGTGAGATATGCATTTAATAAACATGTATTCCAAAGTGAAGCATAAAATCAAAGTTTAAATTACTGTTTTTCTAAGCCCGTCTTTCCCTAGCATGTCAAAACAAAATGTCAACCCGGGGAGGGGCTTCCATTTCAATTGTTTCATGAGAAACTGATTCATAACAGGCATTAAGTTGAACAGGGGAAAACAGGTAGCAGAGATTCAGAGGAATAGATTCCACACTTTTTCGAAACAAGGTAAATGTAAAAACATCTTCCAAGAGTGCATTTGGGGAAAGAAAAAAGCTTAGCTGAAACTTGTAAAGAGAGAATAAATTTTTAATGTTTTTAAAAAAGTGTCCAGTGTTATTTAAAATTGTTAAATTGATGAAAAACTATTTAAATGTCAATTCTCGATCCACTATATTTCCCATTTATATGCCTGTATTAAAGATTAGGTGAGTTTTTAGCATTATTTTCAAAGGGTGTTATTTATATGTAAGAGCAAATTACTTTGCCAAATTTAAACACCTAATTTCTGAACTGCGAGTGTCTTCCAAAGCAGTATTTGCAGTGATGCAAAAAGTTTGCATATCTTTTATGCAGCTCAGAAGAGGTCTATAGAAAACAAATGGCAAGGGTTATAGAGTGGTAAATAGAAGGGGTGATTAAAAGGAAAAGCAAATTTACATTTGTAGTAAGAGAGGGTACCGTTGTTTTTGATTTGTTATATGCCTTAATCTGGCATGCTATTTCACCCTTCATGACACACATCAATATCTTCTTTATGTCTGGCTATTACCACTCATTTAAAAATCTATTTTACATGATTCTTTCAGCCAAAAATGTACCATAATGACACAGAATACAGCATGTGCTTCATAAATTCTGTAAGAATCAATACTTTGGCTGGAATTTGTCAGTCTCTCAAAGTTATGCATCATTAAACTTTACTGTTATTACAGTGGACTCTTCTTCAAAGTTCACTACCTAGCTCATCTTGGGGAAATGCTTTCAGAGCCAAGAAAGGTGGGGCGAAGCAAAAGCTGCTTGCAGTGGGATAAATACCTTCTGGCGTGGCTTAATTTGCAAAATGCAAATAGAACAAAAGCTATGTTGCTTAGGTATGTTCTGGTAGTTGATAAGATTTATTTGGGACATGTTTACCTAAAGGCCATAGAGCTGATAGCACAAACAAGTTTGAAGACTATGGGAACCATTCTTGGGCTGAGGAGATTCTACCTCCCTCCCAATACTTTGACAATGACAGCAAACAGGTTCAGAAAGAGATGACACCTGGATTCTTCACGGGGTTTACAGGACTCCCTGGATTAGCCTGTAATGAGAACATTCCCTCTGTTTTTGTCCTCTGTGAGAGGCACTTGGTGTTTGTCATCATGACTGGCCTCTGTAGGCCAGTCATGTTCCCTCCAGCCACACCTACAGGGATTCCCACTGTAGTCGGGTCACCTGTGAATGGCCTTGTCAGCATCAAAAACAAAGGCTGGCAGAGGGCTGTTCTTGGGTTGTCTTCTGCCTGCTTGTCTGTTCTCATCAGTAAAGCTCTCCCCGCTCCTCTAGCCGAGATGAAGCACTTGAAGTTCCCAGAGCAGACTGAGCTCTGGCTGCTGGCTCAAGGCCTGGCTCCTATATCTCCCTTTGCCTGTCCTGCCTCTTTGTCTCTTGACTATTACTTTCCCTATGATCTCCGAGTATCTGTCTCCTTCTCTGAGGAGTGTCTCCTGATCCCTCCCAACAGGGTTTCTCTATATGGGTGGTGAGCACCCATTTTTGCTTTACATTGCATATATATTTTACTATACATTTTATTACTATGTATTAGTGTTACATGATGATAGCATTTATTTGGGGGAAGTTAATACATGCAATTAACATATCTTAGCACACTTCAATCCCTTCTCTCTTCTCTCTTTTCCCTCCTACTGATACCTTTCTCCATCTCCAAAAGTCTACTTTCTATTTTTCTGTCCTTTCTCCTTTTAGTCTTTGTTTAGTAATTGATGTGTTTTCTAGATCTCTCCTATCATTGTTTCATACGGTAATGAAATAGATTGTTTATCCTCTGGCTTCTTTATAGCAATGTCAGTTTTAGTAGGGACTGCTTTTAGTTTGGCATCGTACTGCCTTACTCAATTCAGTGTTTTGCACACAACATGTGCTCCAGAAATCATTAGTGAACACACAAATGACACTTTTACATGTACAAAGTAGAGAACAGACAGTAGAAATATAAAGAGTTATACCATTTAGCCTCTCTTGAGGGATTTACAGTAGCTCAAGAAAAACAGCATGGCTGTGGATGTTTAAAAGAAGAAAAGGAACCAAGAACCAACATTTAAATTTTATTCTCATCATCTACAAAGAAGTTATAGTTTCTTTGTAATAATACCTCCCAGAAATTATTTTTCGAATTAGTCTTTTGGACACATGAAAGAACAAAAAATAAATGGCCATTTGAACATGGTAATTATACGAAGTAACAACACCTTTTGTAAGAATGCTTTCACTTTTTCCTTTGATGAAATGTCTTACCCACTGGTTTGTTGACAGTACCTTCAAGCCTATGTGTGTACATGGGAGGTTTGAAGTGTAAAGATTCCTTTAGATTCATTCTTTCACCTTATCGGCTTCAGACACTTCAAGTTCTGCCTAAGCTCTTAAAATTTATTCTGGCAAGAATAAAAAAAAGCCTGATTCTGTCTTCTTAAACGAGTCTATTAGTATAATAAAGTGCTTATGGTACCTGGCAGCTGGTTAACTTTTAATACGTTTGTTATTCTTATTTCATACACACCGATCTCTTCAAACTGCCCTTTGAAAAGCGCTGTATCTAAGCCTTAAAGCCAGTTCAGATGGAGAAGAGAAGCAATACAATGAACCTTCAAACAGATTCCTGGACTGTGTCATGCATCTGAAATCACGGTTCAGAGTTCAGGCATCTGCACTGGTTGCCAAACAATGAGGCATTGCGCTTGGTCCCAGGCAGGTATCAGCAAGCTGGAATCTGACACAGGAAGGCTCTTCCCAAGTTCAAGTTGTCTGCTTTCTGGTAGTCTGCTTTCTCTTACTTTCACAACCTCCACCTCCAGTTTCTCTACGGATTTCCAGCAGGGTGGGAGGGACTTGTCCTCCCAACGGATTCTGAGAGGCACCCTGCGCCTGAACTCAGAAATTTGAACTCAGAAATTCATGAGTCTGGACCTGGTCCTGCCGTCTGAATCTTTGAGCTCTCTTTTCTTTATTTGTAAATATGGAATTAATAACCAGTCTTACGTTAAAACCCCTTGAGGGTAAGTGCTAATTAACATAGAACGAATGGCATGGTATACTCTAATCTTGGTGAGAGGGAGGAAAATCTTTTCTGAGTAGGTAACTGATTACTGTCAGTTGTGATGGATATAATACCGTGAAGAACTGACATTGAGTGTATTTCAGTAGCCTTCAATACACCTCAGTATGTGATCTGTGCTCAGGAAGGTACTGTCCACATTCTTCTAACATGCCACATACCATCCAGCATGCATGCCCTCTGTTTTGTTTGTCTGTTTGTTTTGTTTTCTTTTGTTTCATTTTTGGTTCTGTGTTGTTTTGAGACATGGTCTCACTATGGAGCCGAGGTTGGGCTCAAACTCTTGAATATTGCTTTCCTGCCTCTGCCTCCTGACTACTGGGATTACAGAGGATGTGTGCCACCATGTCTAGCTCAATATGTAACTTTAACAAAGTAGAATTTGTAAGAATGATAGATGATCCCTAAACACCATCAGGAATATACACATAAAATTTTATTTGTTGGTTTTGAAGCAGGTTCTCTCTGTGTAGTCCACGCTGGCCTTGAACTCACTGTGTAGCCCACGTTGGTCTCAAACTCATTGCAATCCTCCTGCCTCAGCCCCTCAAGTACTGGGATTGATAGGCAGGAGCCTCCTGGCCTAACTTTTTACTCAAAGAATTTTCAAATCTTGTTACTGTTCACATAATAATTTTTGAACTTGCTAAGTTACTTGAGTTGACTTGGGTCGACTCTGAGTCTATCAATAAAACTCCAAAAAGTTTTGTAGAAGAAAAAGATGTTTTCCAACCTGTGAAGTAGGTATTTACTTTTCATTTCTAGGCATCACTGTGCAGCTTATCAGGGGACTGCTTCACCAAGGAACCACATCTAAAGGCTTTCTCTATACTATGCACATGTTTAATATCTCGGCTTTCATATTTTGCCTACTTTGGATTTAAGTAAATTTGAGCACATATTATGATAGTTTCTCAGGGATAGCTATTAAATATCTTGCTCCTCTTTTTCTCATTTTGGTGCTGGAGATTTGAACTCAGGACTCATCGTGCAAGAGCCCTGCCACTGAGCTCCACCCCTAGCCATACATGGCTCTTCCAAGATCAGAATCTGACAGTAATCTTCTGCCAAGAAAGCACAGGGCCTTAGATGGAGCAGATTCATTTTCCTAGTTCAGACGAAGACACCACCGAGGCAGCCAGTCAGTCAGCAGGATATTAAGAAATGCTTGATGACTGAGCAAGTGAGTAGGCAAAAGCATCTCAAAAAGTGAGGGTATTGTAAACTATAAGGAGAATAGAACGCAGACTTGCGAATGGTGAATAACATAGCAGCTGGAGTCAAAAGTGCTCCGTATCTTGGATGAGTTACTCCTCGCTGTTCTTTTTTCTTGCCTGTGAAATGAGAAGTAATCGCTGTGAGGACAGAGTTGCACATACTATCTGCTCTGTGTTGTGTCTTGCTGAATGGTGATCCGGAGAATCTTGTGCAGTGCTGTATCCAGCAAGCCACAGTCCTTATTTTAAAAGCAGAGAATAAACACACAGACTTGCACACATTACCTAAGAATTCAACACCAATTTTTGGATTGATAAGGATATGAAAGCTGTAGAAACATATTTTCCTAAAATTCAAAGCAAGATGAGTGTTCAAAAAATGCCTTGTTGATGAAAGTGAGAATGAGTGGAAGAAGGGAAGGCAGCAAGGGCAAAACTTGTCATTTGACAGTCCGGGTCAGGAGCGAGGTCTCCCCAGCGGCCCAGGACTTACCGGAAGACCTGCAGCACCAACCCATGCCCCGGAAGTAGTCAGCTGGGACCTGGCTTCCTTACCTCCGCAGGCTGCATCTGCCTGCCCCGGTTGCTTTCTTGCTGGTGTGATGGTACCAGATACTCTTCTGCCTTAGGGATGTCACCAAAGTCATTCCCTGCTCTGCTGTTTATTTTATATTTTACACTTTCTAAAAAATCACATAATCACTGTTTCTTATTTATTTTCTCTCTTCCTTCACTTACGTGTCCCTGGCGCCCTGGAATGTGAGCTTCAAGGGAGTGAGTTTTTGTTGATGTGTGTGTGTGTGTGTGTGTGTGCGCGCTAAATCTCCCATCTCTGGAAGAATGCCTCACCTCATAATAGGTGCTCATTAAATGTTATTCATGTGCTTTCTTTTAAAAAAATCCCTTTCTCTCTTGACATTATTTTTTCTTTCAGTTTAACTCCCATAAAATTTTCATTTGCATTGATTATCACTTTGATAATAGATTTTTCATTAAACAATGAATAATCTCGGTCCTGGCCTAGTGCTAATATAAGAAAACACACAACTTTAGAAAAAGAAGATTTTGCTTTAGCTTGTTTGCTTTTATTATGCTCAGCCAAAACTTCATATCGTTTTGAGCAACTTGTAAGATAAAAATGCAGGTTACATCATTTATATATTAAAAAAAATTCTGTTTCAGATCTTTCTTGAAGATGCCAAGATGTTTTTAAAATTATAACTTTTAAGATATAAGAACAAAAAATTTTTAAAAAATATAAGAACAAGGACATAGACGGCTTTCCAAGTAACTAAATTGCATTTAGTAACACTGGCAAAGATCAATATACATTTCTAGTTGCAAAGAAAAGGACATGTTGTACATAAAAAATAGAAAGAGATTATGGAAGTAGAGAACCAATTGTGTAAAAACAAGACCATTGGGAGGGAAGTAGCTAGTTAAAATACACATTAATTAAGAACTTTTTTAAGCCAAGTGTGTTGGCAGATACAGGTAACCCCAGTACTCTGGGAAATTGAGCCTGGGCAACTTTATACTTAATAAGATCTTGTCTCAAAATGTAAAATGACAATGGTGCTTAGGATGAAGCACAGTACAAAGGATCTGGATTCAATCCTCATATCTTTACAACTGCAAAATCCAAGAAGGTTTTGTTTTGGTTTCATTTTGTTTTTTTCCTTTTTGAAGACTGGGAGTATAATTTATTGGTAGAAGACTTGCCTAGCATGCACAGAGTCCAGTGTTGATCCCCAGTATAAAACATAAATAATTTTTAAAAATCAAGACTCTTAATTAGCTAAGGAAGACACTTCAATTTAAAAGACCAGTAATTTTGTTCTGTATATAAACTGACAAGTACATATACACATATACATACCACCCATGGGCATTTCTTTTAAAGAAAACAATTACACTCAGATTATGTATACAGATTTATTGTACGAACAAACAAAAGTTGGGAAATTAATCTTTTTTCCTAATATACATGTATGCTTTTCTTATGCTCAAGATAAGTAAACTTTATTTCTTTCCACTTAGTCCAGAGTATGAATTTGTGTGGTCTCAAGTAAAGAAAAAAATATCATTTACATAGAACTTTAATTTGTTTACAGATATTCTCCAGTAGATATTTCTATTACTTAAGATTTCAGCAAATTAAGTTTCCTTTTTTATAGACTTTATCAATTTTTCAGTATAAAAAATGTGATAACAACATTCTGACTGTTAGGAAATATCTTTCATTTTTATTGCCTATCTAGTAAAATATTTAGAGAATAGTTTTTCCTATTTTTCTTTAATTGTTTAGTTTCTAAAATCCAAAGGTTAATTGAATAGCAGTTATTCAGTTAAAATAATGTTTATTAACATTATTTCTCTACTATTTTGTACAAACTTATAATCTGGGAAAGCATTCATTCATTTGCCATTTAACAGATATTTCTAATTCCTTTGCATTTTTTTCCAATTCTTTTATTATCAGAGCAAAGCCTGACTTTAACTTTCATTAGGGAAATCTCATAGCTAGGTGGATGCCATATTGTGCCTGGTGACATGATACTTTGTACTCTGATCAATATCTATAAACATTTCCCAGGATGACCTGTGAAACTGTTTGTAGTATTTCCTGCAATTATCTCTTTAGAAATGTAACAGAGGAAATGGGTTCATGCACTCATAGGCCCTGAGACCCATCCAGTAAAAATCACTGTAACTTGATTTCTATTTTAAGACATTCAGCTCAGTTGCTAGCATGCATTTAAACTATTTTTACATCTTGAAAAATATTTTAGGATTATTATTATTATTATTATTATTGTACCTGGAATCAAACTCAGGACTTCATACTTGCCAGGCAGGTCCTCTAAAATGACTTTTATTGCTGGCCCTTGACAACTTCTGGTGTGCAAGCCATTATTATCTCTGCTTTAATGAGAGTTCTTTGGTTACTTAGGGAATAGGACAATATCATTTGGGGTTAATTATTAATGTCTATTCTTAGAAAGCAGTGCCTAACACTGGAAGAAAGAGAAAAAGAAAAGTTTATATTTCCTTTACACTTTTGTCAAATTCCTGTGTTATCAGAGCAAAACCTGACTTTTTAACTTTCGCTAGGGAAATATCATAGGAATGGAAGGTCTGTAATTGACTTGTTTTGTTTGTCTAATTATTGTAACATGCATGGTACAGATGGCATTGTTTTATACAGATTCTAGTGACTGACAAAATAGAAATATAACATAATTTTACAGCTAAACACTCAGGTTATGTTTCAATGAGAAAACTAATACCTAAAAAGAAAATGAAGTTCCAGTCTCCTAACTCTCATGCTAACATTTCCTCTGTTTCTCCCGATAAATCTCTATCCTGCTTAACATGTCAAAGTAGGATCACACAAAAATGTAAGTACCAGATTTCCTCTCCCTGTACAAACATGTATTTGTATATGCAAAAGAAAAAAAAATGAAACGTACCTGCAGTAGCTAACACTTTCTAGGTATCACCTCAGTGCTACCTTTTGCTTCATTCTTATTTTTTTATTGAAACACACACACACACACACACACACACACACACACACACGCCCTTATAGTAGACTAGCATAATAGCTCAATATGCTCACGAGGAAATGGAGGATCAGAAAGACTGAGTAACTTTCCTAGTATCTTGGAGCTATCTAATGGCAAATCCTGATGCAGCCCACATATGTCTAACCTTAAGGCAATGATTTCAACCACTATGCAGTTATCATAGTTAACTAACATCATAGCCTCTTCCAAAATGAAGTGTGGCTAGCATATTGTGTTCATAAAAGAAGGAAAAAAATTCTGTTGAAGTCACTGTATTAATTCTACATTGCTGTATACCAAATTACCCAGAGCTCAGGGTCTTCTGGCTGTGCCACTGACTGCCCCAGAACCTAGTGATTGTGACCCCAACTATATGATCTCAGATATATGGGTCAGGAGTCTGAGTCCTTTAAAGCAGGTCTCCTAGAAGGCTGCCGTCAATGTGCTACCAAATATGCACTCATCTCAACATGAGACTAAAAGAGAATCTGTCCCCAAGCTGATTCAAATAGTTATGGACAACATTTAGTTTCTTGGGGATTTGCGGCTAAAGGCTTTAGCTCCTATCTACTGCTGGAGACACTCCCTCAGTTCCTTGTGGGACGGGCCTCTCACAGAACGCCCAGAGAAAGGCAGCAGCTAGCTTCCACCGGATAGGCAGGCAAGACAGCAAGAAATTTGGCCCAGGCACATGCCACGGTCCTCTTGCAGTTTGCTCGCAGAAGAACTATACTTCTACATTTTATTATTATTATTATTTTTTGTAGTATATGGGTTGAAACCAGGGCCTTATCACTGAGCTACATGCCCAGTGTCTGTCTGTCTGTCTGTCTGTCTCTCTTTCTCATTTTGAAACAGAGTTTTGAGTTCAAATTTGCAATCCTCCTGCCCTCCTGTCAGAGTGCTAGGATTACACATGGGGGTCTCCACCCTCCACACACCCACACCCCTACCATATTTTATTCCTTAGAAGCCAAGTCACTAGGTGCAGTCCATATTCAAGGGGAGGGAATTATGCACTAAGACTAGGAGAAGGAACCAGCTCAGGGGCTGCCATCTGCTCTGTGGGCCGGGGTGAAGGTCAGTGGTTCAGAACCTGCCTATTATTAGTAGGTGCAAGGCTCTATGTCACACACCACAAGCAGATGAACAAACAAAGAAAGAAACAATAAGTATTGTCGGAATACTGAAGACTAGTGGCTCGGTTGACTCCTGTTTACAAGAATGTACCTCAGAAATGCTATAATTCTATTTAAGAGTCACTGGAACCAAAATTCATTGCTTTTTGGAGCGAAATTTTCATTTCAAATAATGGCAAATACATTGCTGAATCCAAATAACCAATTTCTATTAATATAGTAGAAAGAAGTAAGATTCCAGAATCTCCTGACCATATTTAAAGATACATCTCAAAGTTGCTCTCTGTTTGAGGGCAGGGGACTGCGGCTTTGACATGCTAATTTTTTCACAGTGATCCTGTTATAATAATCCAAATATTGTATATTGTAATACCTTAAAATATTGTAATCCAAATATTGCAATCCTTTTTTCCATCCACCTCACAATCTGGAAAGTAGTATTTGTTATCAGGGACCTGGCCTAGATCTCCAATCTCCCAAATGAGTGTATGGTGAAAGTTTAAATAAATGAGATAAGTGTTATGACTTTAGGGCTGCAGAAGGATCAAAACCCTCTACAGAGTTTGGGGACTCTGGTGGCTAAGACAGGGAATGTCTCTGGATTGCCCATATTTATTTAGGGGTTACAATGGAAAACACAGGAAACTGAATAGACCAGGAGAGTGGTTCAGGGACTTTGCAAGTCACAAATTACCTTAACCAGGAGAAGTATCTTAGGAGATCTCCGTGTTGCATTTCACTGCAGGAGTCAAATGCCTCCTGCTACAGTCTTTATTTAGTTAAATGAAGTTGGAGCCAGGTGTCCTCAGCCATTATCTTGCCCAGGCCATGCAGCAGCCCTGCACGTGTGTTCAATTTCCAATTTCAATGGCTCCCAGCAATTTGTAATCCCATTGATATGTTATTGGAACCCTGGAAAATTAACTCCAATCTATACCTCCAGTGCAAACCACAGCAAGTTTAAAGACACTGAGACATATTCACAGTTATGAACAGTCAAGGGGGCCTGAATCTGGTCTAGGTGAAGACTCGCAGAACAAAGGCCCTGATCTAAGGCTTTCTCCAGAATTTATTATCTCATGAAGAAGGCAGTGGTTTGAGGGTGCATGACAATGACGATGAAGGAATTACATGAGCAATATGAGCCCCGCTGGTCAGCTGGAGAGCAAACACCTTTGCAACGTATCAGGGAGAAGGATATGCAGAAAGACCAGTCTACATAACCCAACTGGGGTAGCATTTGAATGGTTTTAGGAGCCTGTTGCCTCCTAAAGTTTCTGATATGTAAACTTTTGTGCCCTGGAAAGTCATAAACTCTTAAATCGAGGCTCTTACCCAGTTGATATTCCTGGAGCTGTATGGCTCTGCCATCCTGCTGTACTCAACTGTTTATGGGAAACATGATGCGAGGAAACAGGAAACTGTTGGTTGACCTCAAGGATGATACATCAGTACCTCAGCTAGCCTTATTTGCATTACTTAAAGCCAACTGAAGGGAGAAGGAAATAGCTTAGCCAGCTCTGTACTTATCAGTACTTGGGAAAAGGGCCCAGTTTAATGTGGAGGTAATAGTTCTGCATTCAAGGAGAGCCGTCCACTGGGTCTTCTATCCCTGTGAAGATTAAACAAGATGACAGTATTTTGTTAACCACAAAGTCAAGCATATAAGTACCAATTTTTTCTGTGCACCCCTTCACCACAGAACAGGATAGATTGTGAAGAACGGCTGCTTATCTTACTATTTAACTCTGTTAGTACAGCAGTACATATCTTTGGAATAGAGAAGACAAATGGACTGTGATATTAGTCAAAGAACCATTAGTAGCCATATTTTCTGCTGATGGGCTACAGAGGAAAAAATAAAGATTTCAAAGCAGGGTTTTTTTCCTCCCATGGGGCACTTGTATTTTTAGCACTTGCCGGCCTTGTCCACGCTGCAGAGGTGAGTGTGAATGTGAGAGCTTTCTCTGCTGTCGGAATCATCTTGCCTCAGCCTTTCCTTCACCCCACACTGGCACTTCCCTCAGCCTTTTCCTTCACCCGACACTGGCCCCAATCCTACTATGCATGTCTTCGACTTGGGGGAAAAGAAACATTTTCCCGTATCATAGAAGAACTACATGGAGTTCAAAGCTCTGATGGACCCAAAGAGCATATCAGTCTTTCTTCTTTAGTGGCCCAGATGGAAACCTCACCTGATGTTTTCCCATTAAAAATGATATGTCAAGATGTTTTCTGGGAAGAGATTTAGGCTGACTAAAACAATCTATAAGGATCTATTGATCAGAAGGAGACTTGACTCGAACTTGATTTGTGTGCAGCAAAGTACCTTGGAAGGTGACACGACTGACTGTTAGTGCAGCACAGATGTGGCCCTGCAGCAGTCAGGGTCCTGCAGTTGTGCACCCACATGTGAGGGCGCAGAGGCATGGAGGCACCTTGACAGCCATCTGTGGGGATCTGTAGATCAAGAAAGAAAGAAACATGGCATTTAGACCCCTGGAAGTTGCCATACCCTATGGTTTTTTAGTAATGTATAAATTCAAACAAAGAGAGAAAGATTTTGCAGGCAAGGGGTTAAGAGGAGGAAGAAAATTCTATCAACTTTGAAAATATTCTATGTCCACAAATATGTATCATTTGCCATTAGGTTGCTTTTTTATTAGTTTTGGTCAATCAAACATTTTAAATAATCTGCCACAGATAATAATGGCGTTACTCATCTAAGTGGAATCAGAAAAAACTCTGAATTCACACGGTCTGTGTATAATCTTGTAATAATGCATCCTACTAGACTAGGAAAGAATAAATGTTTAGAAATTTCACAACTTGAGTACTAGAGTGTGCATAATAATTATGCACAAAATAAGTCAAACACCAGGAAATTATGAAAATGCAAGCCAGTTGAAGTATTTGTGTTACCTGTACTTTAATTTCCTACTTCCTTTGAATCCCCACCTACAAGTTTACTTGGAATTGGAATCATAATCCAAGCAACATGAACATAATATATTAGGGTTAGCATTCTAACTCTGTGGTATAGTGCTTACCTAGTGTACCTGAAACCCCAGGTTCAATCCTCACCACAGTAAAAAATCATCCATCCATCCATCCATTCATTCAATAACATGGCATTAGACATCTCCAGGTACATTTTTTCCTTGGGAGGAAGTTTCTCTTTGTGCCAGGCAAATATGAATTTTCCTGCAGAACGTTGCATCAAAGAGAAGTATGACTTTTTGACCAGAGAGTCTAATAGGCTAAATATTACCCTGAAAATATTTTGCCTTTTATATAAATAGAAAATTACTATTTGATAACATTTTATTGATTAGGAAAATAATTCTTAATACTGCAGTTTAAAGAAATTTCAAAATAACCATAATGTTGATGCGACAAAGAAATTCAGGTAGATTAATCATAAATTTGAAACAACTAAGTTTTCATTTCATCTGAATGACTCACATGTTTGCAAGCCAGCCAAATACATTTTGTAGTGTCTGAATATGCAAAATATTCTAATACACAGATATTCCCTAGTATGCTTATATTTATAGTATTTAATGATAACTCAGAGGGCTGCATGTGGAGTTATGTGGTAGAGTACTTGCATGGCATGTGTGAAACCCTGGGTGTGATCCTAGTTACTGCAATAAGTAGGTACAAGATAAATAATCAAAGATTGATCTTTTTAGCCATTACTAACAATGTGGAGACAAGAGGTGCCAGAACTAGAAATTAAAATAATCATTTGGCGAAAAGTTGTTCTTTTAGAAAATGTGTTCATAAATTAGTTCTTTACTGTCCAATATGGTGACTACTAGCAACATGTATATATTTAAATGAATTAAAATTAAAAATTCAGTTGTACTATGTTTCAAATATTCAATAGCCACATGTTGCTAGTAGCTACAGTATTGGATGCTTTTGTACAGTATCTAACGCTTTCCAGTAATGGAAAACGTTTCCATTACACAGATAGGTCTGTTGGCCAACACTGAGTCCTACTCCCCATCTGAATGATTTATGTACAATCTGTATTATGGATAGAGTCTGTAAAATGGGCTGGGCATGTGTTATTCTGTTCTGACTGCTAATAAGTAGAGAAAATGTCCCTTTCTCTTTAAAAGTTAATGAACACAGAACACTTCGTGGCCCAAGGTGTTCGGTTAAATTATGAAAGTTAAAACAAAATGAGGGTTGGAAATACTTAGCATTACACATTGAGTTCAGTGAAGCACTAAAGTATTCTTGGCAAGTCTCCATTTGTCCTGTCTGTTTGCAAAGAAGTTAAAGGAAAAGAGCATATTTGTTAAAATACTAGTCCCAACACTATTATGAAAGGAAGATCTTAACGTTGGTAAAGACTATAATGTCATTGAAACAAAATATCTGGTAGAGTAAATGAGCTTCACTCTATAGGGTAAAAAAGATTTTTCAAATCCTTATTCCAATACTCTGCTCTTACAAAGCTTAAATGGAATGTGCTTTAATACTTAAAGTCATCAATAACAAGGTAAAAAATAATAATATCAAGGTAGAGGAGAATTTTTTATAGGACTTGCTATCTGAAGAGCTCAAAGGAATATATTGGTGTAAAAAAATTTTTTTAGGAGTTAGCTTGCCCAATTTTTTTCTAGTTTTTCTGTTGGTTGTGGTGTGAAGTGAAATATAACAGTTTGACAAAAAAATCGGATACTGACGCTTTGAATCCAAACATTTAATATGATGACTTTTAAATAGAGGACAGGTTTTCTGCAGGAAAAATATAGTGGTGTTTTCCACTTTTATAGTAAAGCTGAAGCAAGGAGTTTTCTTCCATGTAGTGTATTTTAGAAAAAAGAAACATTGTCTTTGAACTTTCTTGACCTTAGCCTGCTCTCTTTTGCAAAAGTCATTAAAATGATTAGAACCTCAAGGAGGGTTATGGTTTTAGATTCTTTTTCTCTTTCGAGCTGACTCCAAACTGGACCCACCAGCTTTAAATCTTGCACACATCCTATTAATCCCACCTAGCTCTTCTGTCTGTCTGGGTGAGTTTCTTCAACAGATTCCCTGAATATGCGTTAAAAAACATAAATCACTAGATTAAACTTGTAGAGAATGATGAAAGTTAAATTCATGTATATACATGTGGTGGGACAAATGGACCCTTTTATTATTTAACCTGAATGAAAGCAATAAATTTGAAACAGGTTTAACCGATGATATTGGTAATCCACAACAGACTTTGTAAGTGTTTTTGAATGAACATCGGTTTTGTTCAATAATCCCTTGGATTAAAGAAGGGTTAGATAACTCAAACAATCTGCAAAGAATCTTATTATTTTGCTATTTAACTTTTTATATTTACCAAAACCAATATATATGGTTTAAGTTTTAGCAACTTAAGTAAAAAATTATATTTGTCATTTACTTTTAATAAGATGTGTGTCTGAGGCTCGGCTGTGTACCTATGTTCTAGTAGTGACCTGATCTTCACCCTGTATTATTAATATGTTATATTACATAGTAATAAGAGGCCTTCTGTTTTTAGTTATACTATCAATATCTCCTCTTATTTGCTTTGCTGAACTATGGCATTCATTTTAGATCTTCTGCATTATATACACTTTAGAGTATAAACAAGATATTTAATACAGTTATACTACTAGTTTCTCTTAGTTCATCAAAAAGAAAGGCTTGTGTTGATATTTTTGTACAGTATCTAACGCTTACATCTCATACTTGAGTAACTGCTCTGAAGATAACAATATGCAATGTATTAATTATTGTTACTCTCCTATTACCTGTTTTGAAATTGTTTTATTGTAGTCTTCTTTAAAAAAAAAAAAAACAAATTCCCTTAAAATTTGACTATATACTCACTTAAATTGTGAAAGAAAATTTGAAAGAATTCTTAGGTGAGTACTTAGAGTCAGTTCTAATAATAACTAACACTAAATAATGGTTTTGAGCAATTAATAAATGCCAGGAAGTCTTTTCCTTCACATCTCGTCAAATTCTTCACAACAGTTCTGTGCAGTAAAGGCAATTACTGTGCCGATGAGAAAACTAAACAACTTGATTAAAGAAACTGCCCGACATGTCCTGATTGATCTGGGGTTCAGACATAGGACTGGGGGTGTACTTAGAATGTGCAGGCCCCTGAGTTCAGTCTCCAGCACACACCACACACACACACACACACACACACAATCAGGTTCACACTCTTATATACCACACTAGGCTGTTGAATGATACATAACACATTATTCTAAAACTTAGCGGCTAAGAACAGTGCATAGTTGTTAGCTGACAGATTATGTAGGGTAGGAACTGAGAAGGGCTTAGCTGGCTTGTCTGGCTCCAGATAGCCAGAGAGCTCCTGAAGGCCGGCAGGGCTTGAATGTGTGTGCCCGACATGGCTCCCTCACGCGGGTGTTGGCAGAGTGTCACTTGCTGCTCCTCCACTGTTGGCAGAATGCTCAGTCTTCGCCACTACAACAGTTCCAAAGAGCTGCATGAGTGACCTCCCAACTCGAAGCTGGTTCTTCCAGAGGAGAATAAACATCACAATATCTTTTAGGACCTAGCTCAGAAGTTACACTCCAGGCTTCCTGCAACAGCCTGTGTGTTACACAAGTCAGCCTTATTCCAAATAAAATGACACTGTACAGAAAGAGAGGTCAGGAAATCGGGATCTTTCAGGCCATGTGAGAATCAATATCAGTGATGACCTACGAGCTGCCGAGACAAATGCTTTGCTCCCGGCAGAATGCAGATTACAAGAAAAGTTTAACATCCCTGATTTTCCTGTCTGCAGACACTGAACAAAGGAGCAACATCAAAAAATAACAGAACTCTAAGTGCTACTGATTCAGATTTTTAATATCCTTCAGAATAGGGAATATTACCTTTATTAGATAAAAGGTCCCTAAATAATATTTGTACCATATTCAAATATAAGAACAAAATCATATCCAAAGGGAGATAATTAAATTTTTTAGTTATCAGTCAGTTTGTTCTCACCCAAATTACCATTTAGCCCAAATTACCAAAAGTTGTCTAGACAAGAAGTCAGCACATTATTTCCATAAATGACCAAAAAGTAAATATCTGTAGCTTTGCCGATGAGACAATCTCTCTGGCAATTACCGAACTCTGCAGTTGGAGCTTCACAGCTGCTATAGGTAATACAAAAATGAATAGGATGGCTCTGTGCCAATAAAACTTTATTGACAAACACATGTAATGCGTAGTTGGTTGTAATGCCAGGGTAGATTGGGTGCTTAGGATGTATAAGGACTCTGTTCCACACTTAGCACCCAAAACAAAACCAACCTAAAAGCCCCAGAAATATCAGCAGGCTGGATTTGGCATAGTGCATCGACGCTTAGTCAAAACTCCTGTTTGGATAGACATTGGAACAATTATGACTTTAATTTCAAGCAACTAAAATTAAATTTCATGTGACAGAACCACGTTATTTGCTCTGGGTTATAATAAAATACTATATAATTTTAGGAAAGTTGGCAGCTTTGTCAAGGCAGAAGAAGTGAGCCTGTGTAAAAACAGAACAATAGATAATTTGCATATCAAAGCATCACACTAGGAATATCAAGTCTAAACTAAATTTGGGAGGCTGAGACTTTGATAATTCTTAATTCTGTACTATGAAATTTTCTTATTTTTGGCTGATCTGATTTCTCTACAGTTGATACACTATGCCCAGCACAAAATACAAACTCAGTAAATATTTGCAAAACGCATTAAAAATCTTCCTTCTCTTAACTCTTCAACATTACATGCTCTTCACCTCTAGGCTTTTACTGCCTTTTCTTGTTTTTTCAATAAGCTATTCAGCACATTCAGGAAGTCTGAAGTTCAATGTTAAACTTTGCTTTTAGAAAGTCATCCAACAAAAACTAAATGGCAGGTAAGAAACAGCTATTGGAAGGCAAATGAAGATATAAGGACTTAAAAAACAAATTGAAAAATTATAAAACAGAATGAACATTGACTTCAAATAGACTGGCTAACAGGAGCAATGAAGCATTAGACAATAGAGTAATTGGTGAGAAATTTATTGGCCTCTGACAAAACTATTAAAGACCAGTTCAATATAGTCACTCTCCTTTTCATTTCAGTTATTTTAACTTTGAGGCTAAGCATTATTTTTTAAAACCAATATTCTAATATAGTTATACCTGCAGCCAAAAAGATGTCTACCACAGTGTTCATTCACTTATCCCAATATTTACTTTTTAATTGAATATTTACATTGTGTCAAGTACTAAGCAAATTCTCAGATATACAGTGTTAATCAAAATATGGATCCTGTTCTTAGAGGCTGAATGAGATACAGGAATGTAAATAGACATGGTAAACTTGAGCAATGTCAAAGTATAAAGCTCATAACCAGCTTGCTTAACTTAATGTTAAACATACTTATTAACCTTTAATATTGAAGATCCCATGCACCTAGCTATTTCAACTCTTAAGGACAAAAGTGAAAACACCAGAAAAATCACAAACACTATGTCTAGAATATACTGCTTTATTATTGTTCTACATTATGTTTAAATTACATTTCATAGCCAAATTACTTTGAAAAATACTGAGTTTAATGAAATTAAATATTTTCCCCCAACATAGGACTTACGATAAGGCAGCAAACACTGTGACTCATTCGGATGACAAATGTAGTTAAATGGCAGTGTTTTGAAACTTAGTGAGGTACACTGCTCTAAGGAAGCATCAGTAAATACTCAGCAGGACGTGTGTTCTAAGAACACAGTTTAACAAACACTACCAGATACAACTTCATGTACTTTCATGAAGCCATATTCATTAAAATCTAGGAGAGTAGTTTAATCCACGTGTGTGTGTGTTTTGCAGGGGATTTAACCTAGGACATTTTTATTGCAGGGCTGAGGGACAAATCTAGGAAATCTTATGAGGTGCAAACACTTTATGACTACATGTCTACCCTCTAACCTAGGCACACTCTACTCTTGATCCACATCCTCAGAAATTTGTTTCCTGTTTCTATAACAAAATACTAGAGGCTGAATATTTCATAAAGAAAAGAGGTTTACGTAGCTCATAGTCTTGGAGATTCAAGAGTTTAATGCCTCTTCTTGGCTGTAGATGGTATTCACCATGGTGGAGGCAGAAGCAGGAGTGTATCCAAGAATGATCACAAGGCAAAATGGGAAGCCAGAGGGATTCAAGGCCAGGTTTCCTCCTTTTATAATGACCAGTTCTCTCAGAAATTCACTGTAGCTCTGCAAGAACTACATTAATCCTCTCCAAATGCGGTGCCTCCAATGACCTGCCCACCTTCTGGAAGTCTGCACCTCTTACAGGACCTACCACCCCCAGACATAACCACACTTGAGACCAAGCTTCCCCCACACAGCATACCTTTGGGGCACACACTCAAAGCAGTTCCAAATCATAAAAACACTATTTTTAAGTGACATATTAAACATATCCTTTTGTTAGGCAGCAGTGATTTCGTACAACTCTCCAATTTGGTATCTCTCAAATCCAGAAGTTTGTTAGTTTATTCTTTTGAAAGAACTTTTTTTTTTTTGGTACCGGGGATCGAACTCACGACCTCGCGCTTGTCAGCAGGCGCTTAAGCCACTGAGCTAAATCCCTGGCCCTTGAGAGAACTTTTGTCTTTGAGCTCATTAAAAGCTGTCAGGTTTTTCTAATTTTCAGCTAATTACAGGATAGCGCTCGGGAGTATCCAGAAGGCTGAAGAGGAATCTGAGACTTTTCTAACAATTGGAAAATGAGAAGATCAGCCAGCTGTGGTGGTGCACTCCTGTAATCCCAGCAGTTGGGAGGCTGAGGCAGGAGGATCCTTTGGAGTTCAGGACCAGTCTGGGGTAAAAAGTGAGCCCAAGGCCAGCCCCAACAGCATTGTGAGACCCTGCCTCAAAAAGACAAACCAAAATAAAAATGAGTGGGTTAAGCAAACTGATAATGGCCTTCAAGTAGTCCCCAATTTAAGTGCCTCTTCTTTTTTTCTTCCTTTGGTTTCTTCTCCTGCCTCAGCCTTCCAGAGTGCTGAGACTGCAGGTGGCTTCCCACTGTGTTTCTTTGCTTCCTGTCTTAAGGAACCCCTTACCACTACCCTTTGCAATCACAAAAGGCTTAAAGTCAACCACTCGGATGGCCACCATAGCAACAATAGCATTTTGTAATTCATGATTTGAAATGGAAATAGTGAGATAGGCCTCCCATTCGTAACAGTGGAAGACCTAAAGAACCTGTCTCACCAGAACAAACTGAGGTCCAGTTTCCCTTTTCCCTCTCTACTGGCCGTATAGGTATTGGCTTTACTCAGCACAAAGTATTTTTGTAAGATAAGATCACTCTATCTCAGTGCATGTGCAGGAAGGGAAACATATTCATAAAATTTGACTTGGGCAATGTTTGCTTCCAAATCATCCATCTTATGTTTACGTCCTCATATTTGGGTCTCTCGTGTTGTAAGATGCTTTCTGCAACATTTATTTTGAGCCATAGCATATGGTTTATGGGGGACACATAGCCCTAAAGAAATTCAGACAATAATTTTCCAATTGTTAGAAAAGTCTCTAATTGAGTTGGTAAAGAAAGACAATATTCCGGGGGGAATCTGCCTCATAATTGCAAGTGTTAGATAATGTGACCATACCTTTATTCAGATGACTTTAAAAAGCAGTGTGTTTTAGCTCAACAGCATAAGCGTCTGCCTGACAAGTGAGAGGTCATGAATTCGGTCCCCAGTACAAAAAAAAAGCAGTGTAGTAAGTGACTGCAAAATGGCAGTCAAACAGACACCTACAAAATGAATTTTTTAAAAATGTTATAAACACTTTAAGAAGAGGCCTATGGGACTCCACGAGCTAACACACAGTGAATTCTTACTGAGGGGCTGGGGTGGGGCTATAAAAATGAAAACAGTTGAAGCTACAGAAAGGTGGAAAAATCAGAGATTGGTGACTGACCAAAGGAAGCACCTGCTTTCCAAAAATTAAAATCATGTATTAGGCAGCTCTGACTTAATTGCCAAATGGGGTGAAGCCCAGCCTGTAATGTAAAAGGGTCCCAAATTATAATTGGGCATCACGGATTAAAATTCAATACCTGAAAATTTCCTCAGAAATGAATAGGCAACCGGGGCAGACCGCAGAGCCCAGTACAATATGCTTCCCGCAGCTGACACTGGCAGGTCACTTTATTTGGCACCAAATAAAGTTCCCAAGTGGTCTTTAAGGGCATTCAGCTGCTGAGTGCTTATTTCATTCAACCCTTATTGTGCTGCCAGCAGCAGATCCAAAGAAGAAGCATGAATCAGCTCTGCGGATGAAATTTTCTCAGGCTGAGCAGTGGAGATGCAATGGGACTGACTTCACTGCATTAGTGAGACCTCAGCAAAGAGTGACACCCTGAATAGTAACAGCTTTCACCTAAGGTCATTAACAGGAAATCTGGGGAACGACAGGATAAAAATGAACATTAGGACACTTCCAAAAACAGATGCCATTCAGCAAGGGACACGTTTCATGAGCAAGACTTTATGTCTGCCATTACCATATAACTCGGAATACTGTGAAATAAGGCATGTAGCTACTTTCTGTGTGCATCGCCGGCCACAAAGTTGAGGCTGATTCTTACATTTCTTATGTTAAGTCCGTATTCATGCTCTTCAGTTTCGTGCTTTTTAGGCATCTGTAGCTATAAAAGCCAATCCGTTCAATATATTTAGTTTTTAGATGCAAATTTCAGAGCATATTCTCAGTACTGGAGCTTGTTTCCTTGTTTCTGTCAATTCTAGTAAAATTTTCTAATTATAAAATATTTGTGTCTTCCCCCATGCCAGTTTAAAAACTCCAGGAGCTATGGTAATTCTTCGGAGGCCATGAACCTGTCTGATGAAGTACAGGTGAACGTAAAATATTCTTGCAAGCTTAACAAGCTTTATTAATGTGGTTCCCAGCACACATTTTTTATTTAAATTTGTGGAAAGGTTAAAAGTTTGTAGTTTTTATTATTGTTTTGCCTTTGGTTTAGGACAAATTTTGCATGTACCTACAGCAGAAACAGTCTGCTAATTATTTCATATAAATCACCATTAGCAGTCGTATTGAATATTGCTGCTATCACTGAATAGTTAAGAGTCTTACATTTCCATTAGAATTAGGAGCAAGGGCTAATTATTTTAGTTAAAGCTAAATTTGATCTAAACGGGAAGCATATTTGGCATTTAGTCTAGAAACCTAGGGTTGTTATTTAAAAAAAAAACTGCTTATAAATGCAGTAACTACAAAAATGTAGTTTTTCTCCCATTTTGGAGAGAGTGCAGTATAGTTACAGTGGCATCATTAATATCAACATGGCAATGTAAAATAATTAATATAAGATGTTGTGTTCTTGTGTTTATGACTAAATTTTATAGTATAAAATGAACTACTTTGCCCAGATAAATTTGCACAAATATTTAAATGCCTTTTTAAAATCAAATTTCTTTTAACTTTTTATTATGGCAAAAACTAATTTTAAACTCAACCAGATAGTATGAACCCCCTTGCACCCAGCACACAAAGTTAATGACTCTCAACACATTATTTATTTTGTTTCTCCTATACTGAAATCTTTTCTTCCTAAAACCTCTTATCCTCACTAAAGTACTACTTTAAAGGTAGATGCCAAGTAGTATGGAATTTTTATATTTAATAATAGCATGTTATATTTAATATCTTAATAAGTGAAACTTACTTTAAAAATTTACTTAGTCTCAGGGTCAAGGAATTTACTTAGGATACACTTTTTCCAAATTTAGCATAAAAAGCATAATGTACTCTCTCTCTGCAGCATAATATAATAGGTAACGTGGGAGGTTAGTAAAATCATACCTCAAACACCAGAAATTCGATGCTCTGAATTTTCATTTTCTAGCAACTTTCTAATGGACACAGTACTATTTTTCACCAGTGGAATCTCTAATTGTCTCCTTCTACCAGTCTTCCAACCTTCCAGCCTGTCTTTCTGCCTTCTTTGTTTCTTTCTCTCCTTATTTATTTTTGCATCTCTCTCTATAAATCACAGATAATAATAGTCCCCACATCATAGCTTGTTAGAATTTAATGACAGCCTCCAAGGACAGGTGCCAGTTAAATGAAACATATAATTAAAATTTGTGCTATTCTAAAATTGGGTTACTTGGCAATAGTCAAATCAGAGGCAACCTCTGTTCAGATGATAAGCATGTAGCCCTTATCCGGGTTACCAGGGGTGCGGCAGATTCTATCAAGGCTAGCCTTTGCTGGGTGCCAAACATGCGGATGGAATGTCAGTTCAGCTCGCTCACATTTCAGGTGTTTCTGCTTGCCATCTGAGTAAGTGTTCTGCCGCTTGGGACTTCGGCAACTAGCGCTCTTCTTCCTGATTAAGCCAATAGTTCGGGTAAAGGCTATATGTGTTTACTAAGCAATTAATTTAGGTATATGCGCAGATGTATACCTGTAATTAGCATACTTATACAATTACTATGATATTGTAATGTTTCTCTTTAACCTCCAGAACTTCCTCGCTAAGAAACACAAAGGCATGGATTCAGTTTCAGTCTCGGTGGTGGACATAAGTGTATCTTTTTTGGATCTCCTGCTCTCCCATTTGTCATGGTTACCCCTTCCTTGTAAGGAATAACCTTTGTATCCTCACATGCCAAGGCTTCTGAGAATTTTCCTGCATTTCTGTAAGAGCAGATCGCTGATTCTCTCACTGATCCTGTTAATTCCACTCTGGTAATGCTTCAACCTTTCATCGACTGCTATCTCTCTGGAATTGTCATTTGTGCCTCGCACCACACAGCTAGAGGAGAGCCATGTATCTCCATTGAGTTGGAAAAGTCATGGTCTCTTCATCTGACACCTTGCATGATTTTGTTCTGGGTCACCCTGCCCACTGAGGTCTCCTCTCCCGTTGCCTCTACCCCTTAGGTCCTCCTACTCTTGATTTTAAGTCTTGACCCACCCCGAGCCTTCTGATAAAGGTCTCTACTGTCTGCCTACTTTCTCCAAACAGTGTAACTTTGCTGGTGAGTCTGCTCCCGTATCTTGCTGGGCTGCTTGTCACTGACTGACAACTAGACTTTGCCTGTTTTGTAGCTGAGACTTCACGTCTTGGTGACATCTTTACCTTATCTTTACCCAGAAGCTGCCCCCTCTGCAAATCAGCCATCAGACAGGGACAACTTCTTTTCCTAAACCAAAGGCTATGCACAGGTTTATCCAGCTACAAAATCAGCCCCATGTTTGTGCTTATTTATCTGGTTTCCCATTTCAAATCTTTCCCTGCTTCCATAGCTTCAAGGCACCAAGGGGGGAAAAAATCTGTTTCCCAAGTTGTTCAATCAGTAACACCTTTATTTTTAAATTATTTAAATGTTCAATCTTTCCTGCCTCACTGTGTGGGTTTTACTCTAACAAGTGTGCTATAGAAAGACATGGTTGCATGTTTTATTTGATTTTCTTTTGAATAAATCTGGATTTTAAAAAAAATCAGTAAGAAAAGGTGCAAGCCATTAGGAAAGCATTCAAGGTAGATTAATTGCTTATCAAGTTTTTATTCTCTCTTCAAGCCACATTGTACCACTTGTTTCACATGAATTCCAAAGGCTAGCACTAGCTTTCACTTCAGGAAATAAGTGACACAGGGTATTATATTTTAAGGACCATTAAAACCTTGAAATTGCACAGCAACTTAGAAAACAACAAGTTATTTAGCCTGGATAGCTTTGTAATGGTTATGCAATGAGTAAATCTATTGCTAAATGACCCTCCCAATTTTTAAATCACATATAATGCTGGCAGGAAGAGGAAGGATAAATGAGACCAATATCCGGGTATGCAGGGTCTAATATAGATGTACAGGAACACCATGGGGTTTTGTAGTAAGTGAGTTAGAGAGAGAGGCTCAAATCTTCCTCTGAAATCTTGTGCTCATTGACAGACAGCTGGTGATGAGAAACTATTTTTGCCTGGACTGACAAGGGTCACTCAATGCTCTGTCACTACTCCAAGGTTCCCTCGTGCATCACCAAAGTTGCTCTTATCTGTATTTTAATACCTTTGAGATAAATACCAAAAGGTAGTTGTAACCCTGTTAATGAAACAATTTTAATATAAATGATTTAGGAGTTATACTAAGTGGCATTTAAATCTGGGGCTGCTATTGCCTAATTTATCTCCCATCTAACCTTTTCTTTTACACCTTCATTAGAACGTCTACTAAGGTAATGAAACAGCTACAAGATGGAGGGCGGAACATGACTAGTTCTACAGTGACAAGAATTATAATATAAAGAATCATTTTTGGCAAAATTTGAAACCAACAGCAACAACAAACAGCAAACAAATCCCACCTGCTTTTATGACAACAATCAAACAGAATTTGCGTTTGTAAAGAAGCAGTAATTGCTTAACTAACCAAAGTGATTCAGTTCGTTATTTTCCTATTGCACACTTAAGTCGTTTTCCCGCCTGAAGCACACACATAATTTGGGTTTTCTAAAATATGATTTATATAGGGCACTGGGAGAGAGATGTTTTAGAAAATCGTAGGTGCTCTTGCTTGTAAAAGACATGCCCTTCCTTGTTGAGGCCATGAATGCCTTCCCCATTCATTCCCTGCTAAGACACTGTGGCAGCTAATGAGGAAAACAGGTTTGCAGTACCGAAGTTGCATGCTGTCCTTTGTTTATCTGCAAGGGGTTCGATCTGCCATGGGAAGAGTCCTTCAAAATCAATGATTCTGAAAGTGCTTGAATTCTGCCAAAGGGAAAGTTCTAAAGCTTCATGTGCCCACAGTTCAAATTAATCTGAAGAAATGCAAAAGGAACTCTGTCCTCTGAAAGAAAACCAGCCATGTTGCTTCTATTGTCTCTGTTTATAAAACACACTCCTTCTAATTTACACGCGTTCCATTCCCAGTTACGTACCGGGTCACCGGTTGGCAGTACTAGTAGTTGTACATCTATGACCACAGCCCCTGGCACTTGCCATTGACTAACGGTATGTACACAATGTGTTCAGACCTACTGGGGTTTCCAGAAACCACGCCTTGAAAACTACCCCATGCCCAGGAAGAATAAGCACCTTTGGACGAATGTTTTAAAAACAGAACAATAACTCAGAATATAAATTAAGAGAATATGTTTGATGATAAAAATGTACAAACCTACTTATGTATTTTGGGGTCATGCACAGAATATAAGCCGCATATAGCTGCAACAGCATCTAAACAGAGAGCTGCACCTTTCGTTTTGAAAAAGGTGTTCAAAATATGCCATTGTAAACATTAACCCATAAATAAAATACAAGGCTTCCCAAACTTTTTACCCACATATAGAGACCGTAGACAATGTCCTCAACTCTGGTTTTCTCCCAATATGCAATTTGAGAGCTTAAAAAAGTCTTTAAAAAACTTCCTTTGAAACACATAGTTTTATTTTTTTAATTGTGTTTCTATATGGCCAGATTTCCCCGTTGTTATAAATGCTATATGTAAAATTACCAGATTGTCTGGCATTCCATTTTTACAGGGGATCCTGCATCATTAAGCAATGAAAGAATATAACTATTCAAACTGCTTAAAATATTTTCTAACCATAAATTATTATCCAAAAATATTTTTCAAGTAGATAAAAAGAGTTGTCAATTCTGCATAGTGAATGCCTCATAAGGGGCTCGTTTGTGGTTGAAAACTGAATAAAAGCAGTAAATTAAGACCAGACTTAACCATAGAGAGGCTGTAATCCACTACAGATTTCCTTGGTGAATGAAGTATTGTTATGAGGATTTATCCTCCTGGCTTGTACAGTTAACCAGTCACATCTGTGGCCCAAGTGCCGTCTGTGCTCACAGACAGGGTGGGTTCACCACCCCGAGGAGGAAAGCCCAGGCTGAGCTGACATTGTATTGATAAGCACAAAATAAACACAGCCGCTTCACAGGGGCTGCCTTGTGCGAGGGTAGCTAGCGCTGAGGCCAAGCTACTCTTCAAAAGAGAGAGGTGCGCATCGCACCACGAGTGGGCACTGGCAAAGCCGCCAGTGGTGCTAAGTGTCCACTTTTCTAATGGGTGCAATGCTAGAGGAGACAGCCGAGGCAAATGTAGGTATGACAAAGGTCAGGAGTGTCTGGGCTTCCTCAATGCAGCCAGTGCCGAGAGCTGGCTGAAATATGGAGTCTGTTAAAGGAGCATCACGCGCCATAAATATTCAATGTCAAGAATTGAAATAGTTTACAGACATAGAAGCCCTTGATGATTATTTTATCCAGCGCTGTTGATTTTCCTCTGTTGTTTGTCAGCAGCCATCATAATTAATGAATAAGACCCTGAAAGTCTTGACAGTGAGCCAGTTCAGGCTTAAGTCTACATATTTTTCTTTGTGACTACACGCCAATAAAATAACTGATTTGTCTCTTTGTAAATTAAGTGAAAGGGAGCCAACTAAGGCATTTCTCTGCTAATATACATGTGTGTGTGAATACATGCATATGTATATATCTATATATGTGTGTGCGCACGTGTATGCGTGTGGGTACCATTTTTCCTTTTGGAGCTCACTTTTTGAAAAGAACATTAATTTTGATTTCTCTGATGAAGCCTAGTGGCTGCCCCTCATGACTTACAAAACACTACCAAGTCAGAACCAAACAGAAAACTGCAAATGAATATTATTTGAAAATACTTAGTTTTCATTGTTTAAAGGAAACTTCTTAGATCTCTCCGTAATTCATTGCAATCTGCTCACTTTATGAGAGCTGTGGGAAAAGAGGGATATGAGAAGACAAAAGTGAAAGAAACTTTTTTGTTTACCTAGGGTTAATATTTGGATTATTAAAGAGCTCAACAGATTGCTTAGGCAGTATTTTATAAATAAGACTGGTTTGCAAGAAAAAAGTTTATTATTAGACACGAGTAGGTATTTGTGCATTAAGCTTGCAGTAAAATGGCTATAAAATACTGACTATTAGCTTGTCACACTGAATCCTTCAGATGAAAAAAAAACTTTTCTTGGAAATTTTCAAGGAGAACTCTTTTAAGAGGGAAAATATTTATGCTAATATAATCACTATCAGATTCCACAGCTCTAGGAAAGTGTAAACTAGGTTATCTCTTTACACTAGTAAAAACATTAGTTTTTCTAAGGATGCGCTAGATTTGATTTGATTCCTGAAGAATACAGTTTATAATTACAACCTCTACTTAATTAAGAATAACCACGACTTGACTGCATTCATTTCATCTTTGCAAAGGTGTCTGTTTCTGAGGAGAGTACACTCTTTAAAATATCTGGCATTAAAAGATATGTATTCCGTCAACACTTTGGGGATTTCAAAAGCTTTTCCTTTCTCTTAATGGAAAGTTACTGAGCTAGGTGTATACCACTTGAGTCAAATTATCTGTAAATATTGCACCAGCTTCTGAACTTCGAGATAATGCTGTTTCAATCAAAGGTTGTGTTTAAATCACACCCCTCCCACACTTACACCCACACCTTCAGAAATAAAACACAAACATGCACCTCAGAAGTTAAGGGGAGAAAACGCCAGTAGAAACTGTGACTAGCAGTGGATTACCCTTTCACACAGTTATATTTTCTAAAATGGTTGCAGATTGATAAAAATAATGATTTATTTTTAAACTTATGCATGGCTCCTGTGTACTCCAATGATTTAATAAAGTAATAGGTTCTTTCCCTTAAAAAGAAAACGTGCTCATTAGCGTTTGTAATTCAGTGTTGTGTAGCAGGTTCCTTACGTGTTGGGAAAAGGTTATGGACCCGCTCGCTCTAGCACATGAGAAGTGGAAAGGTGATAGGTGAGAGTCTCCTTGTGGCAAGCGCTGAAAAATAATCATTTAAAGGTCAGTTGCACTCAAAACGAGAGCATTTGTTTAATAAGTAACCCATTTTGGGGTATTCTGCACTTTTAAAGGTTACAGAAGACACCAATTTGCCAGTGATGTCAGCAAAAAGTACTATTAAAGTCATTGCTCCTATTAAAAGCCAGCTTTCGTAAAATTCATACCGTACACCTTCCCTCATAGCCCACTACACATCAAAAAGGTGCCTCTGCTGTTTGTAGCATGGTTTCAAAGATCCATTGTCTTGGTGACTTTACCTTAAGGGCCCAGCTCCTCTGAAAGGCAGCAGTGGTGTGTAGGTGGGAAAAGACATCAGTGTACGTGAACAGCAGCACACAAGTGTGTGTGCACAAGTGTGTGTGCACAAGTGTGTGTGCACAAGTGTGTGTGCACACTTATCTCTAACACATCCTAGTTTGCATGTTTCAGTTTTATTAATTTATGAGAACATCCCCATGTGTTACAGGGTTTCTCACTGCATACAATGTTGTGCTGTATAGCAAAGCAGTCTTGCTAGAAACTCCCATATAAAAGAAAAAATTATTGATTCAGCTATATCAACAAAAAACTATTGATTTATCTTTTCCTATTCCAACTTTCCTTCCCAGCTTCCCAGCTCTCCCCTAAAAATGCCAAAGAGAATTTGGTTTGGCAATAAAATGGAAAGTTAATCTGATATATAGACAAAAGAGAAGTAACAATAATTGTAATGTGGGCAAACTCTTTTAGTACCGGAAGGGTTATTTTTTCAGGAACTGCATAAAAGTGGTAGTTTATTTAATATAACTTTTGTACTATTAAAATGTTTTGCCTTTAGGGATCTGATGTATGACAAATAGAAGTTGTTTTGTTGTTTTTATATGTACCCTCTCATTTTTTTTTCTTTGTGAAGCACAGTTTTCAACTGGCAACGATTTTCTCTAGAAGATTAGCTCTTTGCTTGAAATGAGTATATGAATAAAATAACTCTGAGAGAAACCTCAGTGGAAAGCAACCCCTATAGAACATTTGATTGCTTAAGATTTGCATTTTCTTCTTTACTCCACACATTGGTTGCTAAGCTCCCAGGCTAGGATATTTTGTTGGTGGTAAATGGTGAGCTCTCAGATTTTTATAATGATTTGATTTTTAACATATACTGAGCCATAAATTTAATTACAGTGTGAAAACAATACATTTTCATGCAAACGTCTAAGATTTGCTGTTCAGATGAAAGGAACTGGAACGTTTGTAATTCTTACCCTAATGTAAAGCAAGAATTACATTTATGTCTATAAAACATTTGCAATTAGAAGAGAATACGACACTCTGATTTCCAGCAACTTAGCTAAGAATCAAGTTTTTCTCTTAATTTGACTTGCTTTTCATTTGAGACAGGGCAAAATCTATTTCCTGAGCAATTTCGCAAAGCAAAGATATTAATACTTTGGGGCTTAATTGTATCCTGTGTTTAAATACACTGTGGGTGAAACCCCAGACCTCTGCTTAATTGCTGTGAGAAAATAGCCTGATTTCTCTGAGATTAGGCACACGCTTATGTATACTTTTGACCTAAGAGTACCTCCTTCAGAATTAATCTTCTAAGGTAGAGGGATTTGCTTTTATATGTGCAGCAGGGCCATTCGTGACAAACGGGGCCTGATAAACTAACTTCACCCTCCAGACCTCGCTTTTGCTGTCAACGTTTTTCTTCATCTGTTCATTTCACACATCTCTTGTGCAATGGCTTACTAGCAAAGAATGCTAACCTGGGCAGGGGAAATAATTTTAATGGTGTATGTGCATGTGTGTGTGTGTGTGTGTGTGTTTAAATTATAGAAGTTTGAAATGTAAATTGGATACTTCAGAAATAAATCCATAAGAAAATTTTTATTTCTACAAATGAAACATAAAGTATTCTAAAACAAATCCATTTAAGTAAATACCATAGCCCTCTGAAAAGACAAACAATTCATATTTACTTAAAATTTGGTTCTGCAGCTGTCTTTTCCTGGATTCGTCTAATGTATGAAAGTGCTTTTTCTTTCCCATCAGTTTTGTTTTTGTAAGATGTAACAGAATGTTCTGGTTTTAAAATATTTATATTAATCAAAGTTAGGGCTGTTTATATTTTTTGGCAATAGAATTTTTCTTTAAAAGTGATGCACTTCTATTTAACTAAACAAAAATGTTGAAATGGCCTGTCATATAAACTTCAACATGGTACAGTTGGTCATAGAGATTTTGAAGACAGGAAGAAAGGGAAGCAAGTTTCTGGGCTTCAGGTTAAACATGGATTAGTAAAAAGTACCCCGGTCATTTGAAAGATTTTCCTGAGAAAATTTCATCATTGCCATCTGTAAACTCCACATTACCTGGTCGGAAGGTTGGCATTCAAAATTCTTAATTTTATTTTCTCAGCACATTGGGAAGTCTAACCTAAGAGCTGGCTAAAAACCAATCACAAACTACAGAATCTGGGGCTTACTAACTTATTTAATTAATTTAAAAATTCCTTTAGATTTTACCTATTCCCTAACTCCTGTAGTAATGATGAACAGACCTATGTATTAATCTCTTGCAATCTTCATATTTGTGAGCAGAAATAGCTCAAACACAAGAGAGTCTTTTCAGACCAAACCTCTAGCTATTGTTATTTCTTCAGGCTGTGGTTGTAGAACCTTAGACCATATTGGCTCTCTTTACTCTCAAAAGGAAAGTACAGTCTTTATTAAAGACATCTTAAACAGCAAGCCAACCCTCATTAAATTTTTATATAGTTATGTATAATTCTTTTTGCAGTTTGGGGCAATACCAAATATTTGAGAAGTTTAGTAAGACATGGCTTTAGATAGATCAGCCCATTTGGAATTTTTGTGCTTGTTGCTATTATTTTTATTCAATAGTTCAAACTGTATTGATTCCTTTCTGTGGAAATGTCCCCCAGTAGAAAAGGTGGGGACAGAGGACTTAGTCCCTAATAGGAAGTTACAAATGTTTTTCCCCTCAAGAAATGGTAAGTACGTATCGAACAAACAGGAAGCATTCTTATGCATTGCAGACAGAGGGGCTAAAGGTCTCTTGTTCGAACTTTTGGCCCTTCTAAAATCCCTGATCCTTCATTATTTTGTTTAACTTGATGTAAGTCTTGCCCAGTAGCTGACTCTGAGAAAACATTTCCTGACATCGTTTTCAGAGGTGATGTAGGATTATTTGTGCTCGCCTTTTCATTTTGGGTTAGAAATGAAAAGTCCAACCTCATAAGATGGTCTTTTAATAACCAGGTCAGGAAAATTCATTCCTTGGACCTTTAGCATTTCAACTTCCATTTTTAAACTTTGCTTAAAATAATCAATACGCACATACACACATATCCACAAACATACAAATGCTCTTAAATGGGCAAAAACGTGCGTAGGAAAACAGGAAACTACTGTACTCTTTTTAATTACCTCATTCATAATATAAAATGGTGAGGGAAGGGCAAAAAAGGTCAGGATATAATAAATATAAAATTGAAATCTCTATGCTAATTTACTTTTTTATTGTACTAGCTAAAGCTAATAAGAATAAACATGTATTTCATTATGTTACACCACTCTGGATTATTATTAATATCTTGTTTCTAATTTTATGCAACTTTGGTATAATCTAAATCTTTGCATTAGCCCAGACAAGGGGCTTTGTGAGGTAATTGAGATTATATAGTCCAACGCACAGAAAGAAGGAAACATACCTATAATCTCTACCCACTTTCCAACAGGCAATCATCTGACCAATTCTTCCATTGTGTGCTTCCTTTGAAGTTGGAAAGAGATGGAAGAGTTGAGCTGAGAATGTGACTGGAGGAGAAAAATGAATATTATCAGGTCAGATCCCCATAACTAGGTTTTATGCCACATTAACCATCAGCTTTACTTTAATTCAGATCCTCTTATTATCATTTTTACCTCTTGCTTTCACCCAAGGTCGCTAATACAATTACTAGTAATATACTGGGGATTTTTCTTAAGTATATTTATTTGAACATCTTAAAGCTAGATCCACAATCCAACCCTTCAAAATAGTAGAAAAGCATTTTAGAAGACGCTGCAAGCTTTAAAAAGCATCCTTTCCCCTCTGGTACGTAAGTCTAGATGAATCAGAAGCAAAAATCAAGTAAATGAGTATCCAGAGTAACTGTAATACAGGGAAGTCATGAAATAGGTAGAGCATGGATGCGTTGGTAAAGCAATTTTCTCTCCTTCCTTTTACTTCCTACCACCTTTAAGGGAAAGTAGAATGAAGGGTACATTTATGTGGCTTTCTTATCGGCAATTGAAAGTTTATTTCTTAGCTCCTGTCCATTGCCTAGCTCTGGGAGCACGAATTGTGTATGAATTACAGGAGGTGAAGTTATGTAAACTTATGCAATGGTGAACTACCCAGATGGACAATTGTTACACCTGGATAAAAGGAAGTTTGCCTAAAGGCATTAGCTTCACTATCTCCAAACAGAGCTGCTGGGGATTCAGCTCAGCGGCACTATCAGGTTTGGGTCCAAGGTTGGGTAGGAGTAAAAGAAATATTGTTCCAGTACAGTTAATACTGGAAAATGGTTCTAAAGCCAGAATCCCAAGAAGCAGAACCATAAAAGAAAATCTGTCTGAGCCATGTACCAAGGAAATGCTTTTAAGAGAAAAGGAGCAAGAGAAGGAGAGTAGATAGAAGATGCTTTAAAGGGATGTATGTGATCGGGGCTGAAAGTTTGCTTTGCCTTTACTTGGCCCCTTGGGGAACTGTGGAGCATAAACTATATCCTGGGTTCCCCCATTTGTCCCAGGGCACTGCATAGTTATCGTGCACTCATTCACCCTTTCTAGACGTTCTTCTGTGTGGGCCAGTATGTCCGCAGAGGATGGCCTGGAGGGGTAAGCCAATTCTGGTTTCCTAGGAGACTGTGAACCCGGGTTAACATGCATAGCTATTGTCTTACATACTCCAGTTTAGCATTGCATGATAAGATCAAGATAGGACCTGTATAACAAACACATCATTACCTGCCTCTGCCTTGTAGCAGCGTCTCTGCTTCTTCCTGAAAAGCAAGTCAGTTACTTCTGCAAAAACAATAATTTTGTGATGCCAGCTAATGTCCTAGCAGTGCAACTCCAAGGAGGCTGCCAGTAGCTGCTGCTCAAAGTGTACTGTCTCTTGCTTTAACCTCTGGGGTGTTTCCCTCCTCTGCACCTGGGTCCTCTAGCCTCATAAAACGTAAAGTGAGTCACCCGGAGGAACAGTGAAGAGTCCTTGTTATTTTCATGATTTGATTCTTGGACTCCTGCACTGTGACCGTGGAGACAGACCACCATATATTATCCATTGGTTGAACCTATACCATCTCCCCTGAGAGAAGATGCTCATCTTTCCAGGGTGTCTACTCCATACTATTGTTTTTAATTCGGCCAGAACATGGTAGGATCAGTGTCACGATGAGCGCATGCCCATTGCCATATCTCCTTTTCCATAGAGTGTCAATTGCTCCAACTAACATGATAAAATCCATATCGTATATGGCTATGATGCTCAGCAAGATGTCTGGACAATTCTAGTACCTTGAACCTATATTCAGACTGAACTGGAGAATTAACAGTGTTGACCATATGGACAAGGCCATAACCACAGTTGTGCATCTGTGTGTATGCGAGCTGCTTCTGATTCTCTTTCCCAATGAGTGCTGAAAATGACACATTTGCCGCACAGTAACCACACACTCCATATCCAGTTAACTTGCCCTAGCATGTACAACACATGAAGTCCAGCAGCTGCAATTGTAATTATTACAATTTGGTTTAATTGGTAGTGGCTCACTGTCATCTGCCATCATGATTCATCTGGTTTTATGTGGGATCTAGGTTGGCTAGTGGTTGGGCACAGGATGGAGATCCTCACCGTGGCCTCCTTACAGTCTTTGAGAGAGGTGCTGATCTGTACAACTTCCAGCAAGATGTCCTAACTGGTTGATCTACTAACTTGGCCAGGAGATAGTTTCAAGGACTTTGGCCTTGATAATACAATAGGTGGTCAAGAAAGCAAAAAGGGTGCCATCAAGCTCCACTTTGCTTGTCCTAGTTACATATTTAAGGACTAATAAATGATCACGGTGTGAGTATGTCAACCTAGTAGGCAAGTGAAATGCGGTTGGATACAGACCCCATTTATTTCCTGACATTTACATGTCCATACTCCGCCTAGCTGAGCCCATAAGGTTGAAATTCCCTTTCTCATAGGGCTTCAGCATCACCTTTAGTCACTGGTGGAAGGATCTGAGGACTCACTCAGGTCTGAAGATAAGTCAAGACTTCACGATTTGCCACTGAGGTACTTGACCCTAGTCTTCTGATTGTTTCTTATTTCAGATAGATATTGATAAATGTATTTGAATTACATTATCTTTTTATATAAGGCAACCATTTGCCTTCCCTGCTTTGTTGTTTTTGTTATAATTCATTGAAGTATACTTTCTATATAAGAAAATGTGCCCATTTTATGTTTATCCCTAACATTTTCACAGATAGGTATACTCATGTGAGCATCACAAAATTTTCTTCGCTCCCCATGGCTCCTCTCTGCCATAAGCCAGTGATATCCATAGCTCTGACTATAGGAGAGTCAGTTCCCAGCCACACCTGTGCAGTCGCCTTTCCAACCTTGTTTCTCCTTGTAATGCCTGCACTCTCAGTGCTTCTGACCGTCACTTGCCTCTTACGACCCCTGTTACCGTGGAGTCCTCCGATCTGCCTGATTAAATATGCCATTGCTCTTTATATCGTCTCCCAGCATCCAGCCTTAGGAGGTCTGTGCCTCTCAGAATGTTGGAAGCCTTCAGCAAATTCTTCATTGCAGTAATACACAGGATGAGCCGCTCTCCGAGTCCTCCTAAAGATCACAGTTAGATATGTGAGTTTAGCGTCATACACTGAGGCATGCGCCTGTCGGATGCATTTATTTCTTTCTTCACGATCTACTGCAGCAGCAGTGAGCTTTCTACATGATGCATGTGGGTTATCACTTTTCTCCAGAGTTGTCTTGGTCTTCTCCCACTCCCCTCTGGTACCAGGGATTGAACCCAGGGCCTCCACATTGAGTTCCTTCTTTAGCCCCTTTTTATTTTTCATTTTGAGACAGAGTCTCATTAACACACTAAATTACCAGGCTGAGCTCGAATTTGTGATCCTCCAGCCTCAGCCTTCCAGAGTGCTAGGATTAGAGGTGTGGACCATTATGCCTGGCTGATCCTGGTTTTTTTTAATTAAAACTATCATAAAAGACATGGCCAAGATGTTAATCTATGTCACAATAGAACAACACCATATTGGCAAGCTGTCTCTTACATAGTTTTATATTCTATTCATTTTGACCCATTATCCTCAGGTTTCACTCTGAGGCATCCTCTTTGGGCATTCATGTAGCCAAGACCTAGAACTCTGTTGGAGTAAATATAGCTCATCTTCTCCTTCATCGGGCCCTGGGTACCCCAGCTGAGATATGCTGAGATATAGCCCAAATTGTTAGTCTGACTTCCATGAGGGAAAATACAGGCAGATCCTGGGGACTGTCTCACAAGTTGCCTGTCTCATCTGAGACTTCAGCATAGTTTTCATGATAGAGCTTTTCTCTTTCAACAAGAGTATTCAGGGGAATATGCAGATTTATGACTCTTGTCCACGCAAATATTTCTACCCCTAACCTCAGAGTGATACCTCTCTTCTTTCAGGCCCCTCAAGTCGCTCTAGGCTTGCATAGGCTGCGACTATAGTTTTTTTAAAACTCTTCTTTCCTACAGATAATACACCAGCCTCATCTTCCGTCTGTTCTTTACCTAAAAGAGAAGAATCTGTTTAAATGCTGCTGGGGACTCTTTCTGACTCTCACTTTGCTTTACATTCCATATGGTAGAAGGCATCCAGGTGGCAGATTCTAAGACGGTTCCCAATGATCACTTTGTGACATTATATAATCCCTTCCCTTGAGAACAGACATTTTTTAAGACTTCATCTAACCAACCAAACATGGAAAAAGTGATGGGGTTTCACTTCTATGATTAAGCTACATTACACTGTCACTTCTGTCTTAGTAACAGAATCCTGATTGCTGAGTGTGGTCAGTTAACCTGCCATACTACAGAAAGAAGTCTGTGTGGCAGAAAACTAAGCATGACCTTCAGCCAACAATTCACAAGGAACTGAATTTTGCCAACAATTGCATGTGCTTGTAGAAAGTTCCCCTGTAGAGCCTTGATATGGAACCTAGCCTTAGGTGACACTTTCATTCCAGCCTTATGAAAAACCCTGGCCCAGAGGACTCAGCTAAGTCACTGCTGGGATCCTTATCTATAGAAACAAGGAGATTAAAAGAGCCTATTGTTTTTAAACTGCTGCATTTGTGATACTGTGCTGCAGAGCAGTGGTAACTAATAAAGCTCATCACTTTGTCTCTTCAGTGAGTCCATGATATTTAGCAAGAGCCAACCAAATCTATGGTTCTTACAGTTCCAATTTCTCCCTTGACTCCCCGCATCTGCCACTGTTTCTCCCTCTACCTGTATCTCAACCTAGTTTACTACTGTGGGTGAAAATTTTAGCTGAGGGTAAGCAAACTTTTTTTTCTGTAAAAGGGCAGATGGTGAATATTTTAGGCTTTGCAGACCATATGGTCTCCGTCTCAAATACTAAGTTCTGTCTGAAAATACACTAGTGAATGTGTTCCGATAAAGCTTTATTTACAAAAAAAGAGAAAGGTTGGATCTCACAGGCCATATTTTACTGACCCTGAGTTAGTGACAGAGGCCAGAGTGCCATCCACTTCCAGAATCCCAGTATAATCTCTTTTTTCTGGGGACATTTCTACTACCATCCATCTTGGCTTGGGTG